>SSNR01000009.1:3979163-4021466 GCA_006937965.1 Callopanchax toddi | reverse complement strand
CTAAAACTAAAAACTCTAAAAAATAAAAAATAAAAAAAAAAGTCTTAGTCCATTTGTGGATCTAAGCTGCACAAATATGACTTTGTTTTCCAGCTGTGTATAAAATTGATGCATCGACATAAACAGATGGACTGACAGGAAAAGTTCTTAACTGAAAAAACTTAGCTATACAGAAATTACTGAATTATTTAGATGAGATGACCCACAGTGTTTATCTGGTTCATATACTTCCATTGAGTGAGATAATCAGAAGGATTATTTAATGTAGCCCATATTGTGCATACAACCAGAGAGCAACAGCACAGATTTTTCCATCCACAAATCAAATGATGCATTGCGTGTTTTTTTGCACCAGAGTGCACATTATGGTGGTAGACAGGTGGGATGTGTGTTTGTAGGTATGTATGATTTTCACTTGGACATGCACCATTATACGCATGCAGGTGTGCGTGTATTTCTACACTTTTAGTCATCTCGCCCCACTTGTATCCCAAAGAGAATCAAAGGAAGTGCTGCTGTTCCAGCTTAGTGTATGCAGGACTCACAGAGGGGTAACAGAGAGTTCATTAAGAGATTCCAGGGCACCTGAAGTTCATTTGCCTCCCTAAAGCGTCAAAACAGGATAATAAGGACAGAGAATAAGGGAAATGGCAACAGCAAAGCACGTCTTTACTTTTAACTCTGTTAAACAGTTCTCTTCTTTAAATAGCAAAGTCTTTTTATCCTTATCTACTGCTTATCTCTAAATTTCAGTATGAAAAACCTCTTAATATTTTACAGTGTCAAGGTTCATGCAGGGCAAACTCGTCTCTTAGCACAATGGATTACAGATAAGAAAAATAAAATTACTTTTATGACAGTATTTCTATTTAAACCACTGGTCACCACCTTTCTACTGGTGATTAAGTACTTTTCTGTTTACCATCTCAGGGTTCTTAGGCAATGTACCAAAGAATCTAAAAAATAAGAATCAGTATTTTCCAACTGCATTGCTCCTTTGTTGTTTTACTTGCGGTTGGTTAAAAAAGAGACACTGAAATTAATCTCATACATTACAACCAGCAAAGTACTTCCATAGGCAACATGGTGTGTCGTCTGCAGGGGTGAGAAGGTGGCTCGGCAAACCAACTTGACCAAGTCTATGCTTCAAAGACATGTTAAGTAACAATGTTATCAACTTCTCTAACTCCTTTAATTTATTCTCATCAGTAGCATCTTTGTAATCAGGTGATTCTATTGTTTCAAATGGAATAACTGAATATTTGTATCCTTCTAAAATATGAATTCATCTGAAAATGTGCATGTTTACAGCACTACTTTGTGTTAGTTGGTTTCATTGATATACTAAACTGTTATGACAAATAAGAACAACATCTTACCCAAGAAAATTAGCATACAGCCAAGTGTTGCAGGTGCCATATATTAACAGTTCTTAGTTCTTACATCAGAAAGACTCAATAACTTCAAAAGTGGCAGAATATTTTTTACAGAATATTTAAATCATTTTTAAAAGTATGACTTTCATGACAGATTTTCAATCACTTAAGAAATTACCAGATATTTAGATTTGAAGAATCTGAGTCATCCTTACTGTTGTCACATTTGAATCTTAACTAAAACATTATTAATAGATTTAAATTGTTCTTTAGCTTTTGTTTCTTCTTCCTTCGGCCAATGTACTTTAGTGCCTGTTTGTGCACTCCTGCTGCTCCTAAGGCTAATAAATACGCTTTTATAATCCTGCTGCTGGTGTCATCCAAGTGTCACTCCTAGACATACGGCGGGGTGACAGCGGGGCATCCCTTGAAGTGTGTGTCTGTGTGTGTGTGTGTGCTTAATTTGACGTTGCATGAATGAACCCATGGTTGTGTACTTATAATTAGTGTGTGTGTGTGAATGTGTGTGTGTTTCCAGCACTGTGTGGTTTGTGTGTCTGTTGGGCTGATTAAGACACACTCTTAACTGGTGTGGTGGGACACCTGGTCTTAGTGGGAAAATGGGCTTGTGGCCATCAGGGCAAGAGGCTAGAAAAAGAAAAAATAGGTGGGAGGAGGCAGAAGGGACGCAAGGTGAGACACTGTTATCCACTTCCGCACCAAAGGACTTTTAATTTAGTCATGGTCAGATTAGATCCCCTATGCCACATGGCAAGGGTGTGGAGACCCGATGCTGCCAAGCTATTAGATAACCAAGTGTGGGCAATCTGACAATACTTAAATAGATTTGCAGGTTGAAATTAAAATGCACTTGGTCTATTGCAATCCCATAGGTAATGGAAAACATTTGTTCATGTATGCTCATTTTATTGATGTATATTCCAAATACCATGGTATTCACCATCAGAACAAATGCAGTAACACTATTTCATCTGACTTTGTTAGGATGTAACTCATGGTTTGTGATGATTTGTCAGACAGCTTAAAAATGCAGATCTAAACGTAGCACAAAAAAGTAAGGACATCTGTGACTGGTAAATTATTTCTTAGTTGTAATCTTGTTTTGTGACAATTAATCTTGCGTTGTTGAAAAGCCTGATTGATCACTTTTACTACAAGTACTGTATATCCATGGAATGAGTAACACACATGCGAGCACACACATCCAAAAAATATATCAAAATCCACTGCAATATTCTCCTGATTATGTATTCCTGTTTTGAGTTTCTTGGTGGATTTAATGATTGCACCATTTACAGTAAGATGGAAAAACAACACATAGCCTATTGGCCATTTTTACACTTTATCAATTTACCAATGTCAGGGGCTTTAGCAGCATGTGGGAGATTCATACACGGCCACCTGAGCTCAGCTCCTGCTACCAATCAACTGGTCACATTTTTTCTGTAGAAAGGCGTCCCATACCATGAGTTGTTGAAGGTCAACTAGCCCAAGCTATCCAAAAGCTGTCAATCAGGTGCCAGCCTCACACCTGTGACTGGAACTAACCTGGCAGAACTTGAAATTCTGAAAAAGACTGAAAAACAATCAGGAAGTATTGCAAGGGATTTTGGCACATTTTTTTGGGGAGCTGCCCACTCATTTAGCTGTGTTGTTCAATCCTAGATGTATGATTCTTTCAAGTTATACCTCATTGTAAAGGTGAATAATCAAGCTTTCCAACAATATCAGATATATTTCCAAGAAGCCTTCTTACAACAAAAAAAAAATTGACTTCCTTTCTTTATGTGCTTAGTTTATAAACGGTGACACCTCATTGACAAAGAAGGAAGATATTTGAGTGTAAACCTTAAAGAATATAGATTTGTCACTTCTTTTAAAACTTATACTGTCACATTTTCCTAATATAAACATTTCTTTTTCATTCTCTCTGTGACCTTTCTTACTTGCGTGCAAAATTAAAAGAAGATGAAAGAAGGATTTGGAAAATCTCAGGGTTTTTTAATGATTTTATTATGTAATATGACAAAGAGAACCTAACATTATCTGGTGAGTGGATTATTACTATTACCTGTAATAACATATCCAAGTTCAAATTGTATTGATTAAAATAGTGTGGACATTTAATGTTTGAAGAGAAGGGGGTGTGTCTTTAGAATGTCACAGTGTCCTCACAACCTTGGTAATACAACACACACACCTGCACACATGCACAAACACCCGTCAAATAAAAAATCTTGAAGCAGCTTAAAAGGAATGCAGTAACAAAGCGACACAGGAATGGCTGTTTTCTTGGTGTCTGCTTAGACTTTAAGTAATTGCTGCATGTCTGTCATCGGCTTCGAAGGCGAAGAAAATGTCTTCCTCAGCTCTCCCCTGCCTGTTTTGTTCGCTGCACTTGTGTAAAGTGGGAGAAAATAAGTGTCATTCAATGAATGCAGCTATTCTTCCCTTGACAGCTTCATATCTGCTCATTGGAGGGGGAGGCCACCCCAAAACCCCCCTTTCGACTAGTAATGCCTTAGACAGAGTGTTCAAAAAAGCTCCGCCTCTTTGTCCGAGCATGGCTACACACACACACACACACACACACACACACACATACAACTCCGCCTCACTCTAATAAGTTTTAACACACCCATTCACCACGCAAGGACACATTTTCACACAAACACCTGAAACAAACACATTCTCACAAACAGTTGAGTGTGTCTGCGCCGAGTGAAAAGGTGCCCTTTTTAACCCTCCTCAGCAAGTGTCCCTGAGTTAATACAGCTGATCAGCAACAGAGAGGGATGGAGAACGACAGAAACAAAGATGCTGATGAAGAGTAGAATGACTTCCCTTCATTCCCACAACTACACCTGTCTGTGTATCAGACTAGTTGACCCCATCTCACATTGAATTGCAAAACTCCTTTGCCCTCACTTTTATATACAACAGTCAAATAGGTCAGTTGCCATGGTAACAAGTTGGAGGCCAAGGATCTTCTAGTCTATTAAGAAAAGTGGGGGAAACATTGCCTCAAACCTCATGTACTCATACATAGATACATAGTTAACTGAATATGATACGGGGGAAAGGAAGAGAACAGTTGAAATCACTACCACTGGCTGTACTAAGAGATGAGAAAATACAGCAATCATGCAAGTAAGTGTAAATACTAAAAACTTACTGTAGGTTTGCACAAATACATTGTTGTCAAGCAATAACGAAGCAGGATCTACCGGTAAAATAACAGTAACAACAAGATGGTGAGGGTTTGTTTTTAGTTTTAAATTTATATTTCCCTTGGCTGTGACTTTCAGGAACTACTGTATGTAGAAAATATGCAAACAATCATCTGGAATCACACTAAATTACCTACAACACTCTTGTGACAAATTGTATCCATGGCTGGATCATGTGAGGCATCTGATGCAACTGCAACAAAAATGTGAGAGTTGTGTCATATAGGGTGAAAATGTTCTTGGTTACAAAGTGTCTTAATTGTGTTTCAGTTTTTTGTTTAGTTGTTGTTTTTTGCCAATTTCCCCATTTTATTAACAATTTGATCGTCAACCTCATCAAGTTGTCACACACTTTCTAACTCATGAAAACTGAATTGAGTGGACTCCAGGAGAACAGCTATGTGAGTATTTACAAAAAAACCCCATCAGTCTTATCAAATTTTTTGAACAACTTCTAAAATCAGCAACACAACAGTTAGGCTCTGCAACTCGTGAGAAAATTAAGAACCGTTGCAATCATTTTGAGACACTTTTGTAAATACCATCACATAACCTTCATCTAGAGGGATTAGGACTGAATGTGTGGCTCCTAATGCAAACAGAAATGAAACTGTTTACCCTCCAGATTCTTATGCAGTTTGGTTGCCATATTCGTAGGTCTATGTCTTACTGACTGTTCCAAATCCACCTGAGTCAGTATTTAAATTTAACATTGTGTAAATCATAATCACACATGTCATTGTCCCAATAAAAAAGGGGAAAATTTAAATGAAAAAAGTCACCTTTTGTTAGAAACAACAGTTAATAAAGTAATCAGAGTCTCTAAATACTAAATATGTAATTGTAAAATCACCAAAAGAAACAGAGGTTTGACAAATACTAAATTCAATGCATTTTTCGTACGATTCAAAATAATCTGTATACATTTGGAGGCAGCTCATTATCTAAAAATGAGCAATGTGACCCCCTGACCCCGGGAACCCACTGACCACTTGATTACTATGCATTCCTGCACTGCAGTGATACCTTCGCCGATGGTGAAATGTCTTAAATATTTTAAATTTCACTCAATATTTAACTTGCTGTGAGTGAAGATGATCAGTATAGGTAGTAAAGGATGAAGAGGGAAGCAGCAATTTTTTCAGGGACACAAAATAAGACTACAGTAACCTCATTTTGCTTTTTTACGATTAAAAAAAACCACACACTACCAAGCATGGTTACAAAGGCAGGGACCGTACTAATAAAAGTTAAGGGGAAAGCCATGTTTGGTCTTTGACATTACCCAATATTATCGTAGACTGTGTGAAGCTCATTGGCTGAATAAAAGAGAGGGAACGAGAGAGGCGGCAAGACCCCTGCGGCTCACACCCTGGTGTGTATGTTACACTATTAAATTAGCATGACTCCAATATTAAAATAATAACATTTACCTTCACGATAAATGCGTTGGGTTCCAAAATCAATATCTCTATACCCTATAATGCCAAAGTATCATTGCAAATAATAAGAGCAAAGTTGTTACATTAGATTGAGCATTTAAAAAACTCTGAGAAGGGCATGCACGTATTATAGATTAAATAATTTTATTTGAAATGTCACAGATTCCTACTATAAGTGTTAATGGAGTTACACTGTTAATATAATTTTTTTTCCTTCTGCTCTTGGCTCAATGACAGAGAAAGCAAAAGGCAGCACAGCAATAATGATAATGTGACAAAGAAAGAAAAACAGCATTTAGTCACTTTTAGTATTGTCATTCGTATCGTTATAATTTTCAGAGTAAAAAATTTAGATCCTTTGCTTATTTGCCTTGGATTTCCATAAAGAGCGTAAGGTAAACATGGTTTACGTTCTTCCTAATTGCTCAATCTAAGCATCCTTTATAAGCACAATTAGGGTAACTAAGGCGCCAAAGGCTCATGTCTCTCCACTCCCACAAAGACAGCCCATTAGTGTTCAAAGAATACTCAGCGCATGAAGTCGAACAGAAAAAAAAAATTGATTGAGGCACACAGATGACATATGAATTAGCAGACCTTGAAAAAAGGACATAAAATGTTGGAGTGGAGTGATGATTGTATCATCTTTGAGTTGATAGAGTCGAGTCTAAAGGTGAGAACAGAATGACAGGGAACTATACAGCTGAATTGTGAAGGCTCCTGTCATGCTGTCTATGGCCTTATTGGATGAGCCACTCTCAAGGTACTCAGTCTCCATTCAGAGCATGAATCAATGGCTCCTGATTAGATTTCAGGGGGTTACTATGCTGTTTTTGTTTGTTGTGACATCTTCCCTCGCTTTGTGAGGTCTCTGTGCTCCTGCTTGACAAAGGCGCCACCTCCTCTGATGGAGGAAGAGAGAAATGGGGAGACAGGAACTGGGGGATGGGGATCAGTGAAAAGGGACCGTCAAGGCTGTTTCTTCTCATTTCATGTTATGTTTTGTACGGTGTTACAGCTGTGTGTGGTGCAGGCATAAATGTAAGCATTTGCGTTTTCATGTACCACTAAATGTCAAATTTTCAGGGAAGAATATGGCGTCTTGAAATTGATTATCTTTTCATTTTTTCTGTATTACTCTTAGTCCTTATTTTGTTCTTGCACATCCCCTCTTTTCACTAAAAGAAATGGAAAGAGGAACATCAAAGAAAAAAAAGATGGCCTCTGCAAGTGATGAAGGCTCTTTGGTTTTCAAATATCCATTATACAGAAAAACGCAGGTCAGAGTGACATCCCGTCCTGCCTTTTCTTTGACAGAATGGCAGAAAAGTTGGACCTGGAAACAAACTATTTCTCACATGCACCTTGAAATAGCCACATGTAGCATATACTGTTCAGTGAATGCATCTCCTGTAATAGAAACCTACTGCAGGTCATGATTCCCTTCTTGTTTACCAGATGATCTTAAAGGAAATATATCCTGCTTCATTCCAGCCAAGGCAAGGCAAGGCCAAGACTCAGTCATCACAAGCAAACTGCCTATGTGATAAGGGGCTGAAAGAATCTGATAAGCTCCACATCTAAACAGGGCCAAAGCATTGGCCTTAATAATAAATGCACCATGCTAAAAGGTTACTTGAACTGCCAAATTCAAATTTAATTGAGGCTGTGTGTTGAATAATTAATCCTTTTCCCAGGGAACTCAGCTTTGGACAAGCCAAAGCTGAGAAGGGGAAGGAGAAAAAAAAAACAGAGGCAAAGATGGAGGAAACACATTGCGGAGTACGGCACCAGCCCACGCCATCATCCCATGGACTCCCACTTTACAATACAATCAGGGCATGATGTCATCTGCCACATTATCACCCTGGTAACCAGCCTACGTGAGCTTGTTTGTGTGCAGAAGGGAAGAAAGAAATCAACCTTTCAACAACTGAGTACTAATAGAAGAGTGTTAACACAGCCAAAAAAAAGAAAGAAAATAAATCAAAGAATTAAGAGAAAAAAAGACGCATGGAAGTTTTGTTGTTGTTTTCTGTTGTTCACAGGTTACAAAGCCAAAATAAGAGGAACATTTAATGTCTGTCTTTAATGTTTGTATCAGTTTACCCCCCCTCTCGTTCCCCTCCTCCTTTCATTCGTTTGTAGGTATTTCAGTTGGAGGCGTCTTCTTAGATCTGTGCCTTTTAATGCTGACTGCCGCAAATCTTTTGAGGCTGACTACAAAAGCAAGCTGGCAGTAAACTTTTTCCCCTGAAGGAGAAAGAGCGTATTGCTATTAGCTCCACTCTGGGGAATCTCCTCCCCAATACGGGTTGATCTGAAGGCGCCACTGCCCTTCTGCCCTTCTTCCCACTGCACTAACCCTTTTTCTGCCCCTTCACAAACCTCATAACACAAACTTACAAACACACCTGCACATATTTACTCAACATATTTTGTTTTGTCTATGGAAGTTAGTATGTAGAGATTTTAAATGTGGTTGTTGATTTTTTTTATCATATGTTTTGCTAAATGTTTTAGAGCAAATGATATATGTAAACCAAAAAAGTGCACATCCACAGTTATTTTGTTGCAAGTGCTTTCTGTCCCAGCAGCAGCAGCCCTGCTAGGTTTTTTTCCTCAGTGTCCCTGCCACTCGTTTACTCTGTTCCTCCCATCAGCCCTCTCTGGGTGTAAGGCAGCACCTCTCCATTGTTGATCTGACTGTGGGCTCTACATTGCTGAGGCGGCGGATTGTGGCGGAGAGATGCTTCTGTCAGGAACGTGCTTATCCTCTTGTGCTAGCCACCCTCTTATACATAAAATATCAAACATCTGAGGGACAATATGCTGACCTGTTGTGACCTCCACACATGCGCTCGCACACACAAAAGGGTCACACTCAACCATTTGCACACACATGCACTGAAAAGCACACACACACACACACACACACACACACACACACAGATGAATGCTGGCATACAGTGATACACACACATACACACACATAAGCGCTCAGCGAGCTCAAGTCAGCTCACATCCCCCACTCGTACGTGCCTTGACTTTTTCCATCGCCGCCGTATCCCTCAGATGATGTATTTGCGACATCTGGCGGCGCTTGCTATATTCATGGGTGCTGAGATAAAACGCATAAAGGAAGGAGGGAGTGAGAAAGAGCGAGCTAGAGAAGGAAAATAGCTATGGCTCCCTGAGATGGCAGTGCAATGAAGGGAAAGAAGGCAAAAGGAGTGGGGCAGAAAGAAGGAACGGACCCCTATCGGGGGGATGTAGACAGGCGGATTCATTGGCGAATACGCCATCATCAGTTGCATTCCATAAAACTGCCAGCACCTTACATTTTCACAGCAAAAAAGCTTGGGTACCCCCTAGTGGGCGCCCAGTGGCAATCTGGCCCTTTTGGCATCGTGGGGGTGCATGCGCTGGGCTGCCATGAATCCATCGAGGTCAGAGGTCAGCCTTCTTGAGTTGCAGTGACATCATGACAATAGGACACTTCTAGAGCCCCAGAAACACAAGCTGATCCCTTCTGCTGAGCAAAGGCAGCAGGCCCCTCTTTTCCCACACATTCACACCCTGTGTCAGACAGGCAAAGAGGGAGTGAAGGAGAGAGCAGAGGGGTGAATATGTAGGCCTCACCCCCAGAGCCTCCACCATCTCACCCCCATCGCTCTCTCGCTCTTTCTTCCTCTCCCTCTTTTTCTTTCAGAAGCTAGATTAAAAGAGATGGCTTAATTCTGTCTAATTATCCACCCTTACCCTCTTCCTGCCTCCTCCCCCCACCCTACTCTCCCTATATCTCAGCATGTGTATCCTAATTAGCTGATGTGAACTTCATCTACTATACAAACAGTTTGTGCCATTATTTGAAAAATTATATCCCTGCTTTTTAAAATATATAGATGAACCACTATTCTGATCTTGAAATGTCTCTTTTTGGCACTTAGGGGTTCAACACATAATTTTCTCATAAGTTTAACCCCATGCACAAATCAAAAGTCCAATACTGTGACTGATCATTTTTGGACTTTAAGTGTCAAAATGTCCATGATTCTAAAACAAAAGGGGAAATCCTAAACACTGTAAGCAACAGTAGGCATTTAATTCATAGCTCTAACTCCATTAGCTTAACTTTCAGCATTACAGTTTACATGTTAAATTGCTTTATGTAATTATAGTGCAATGTGTACATAAGCAAGCACATCTGCATGCATGTTACATAAGAAGAAATCACAATAATGAGATCATACACAAGTGCTGAAAGTGCTAATTAGTTGTTAGGCTGAGGATGAGGAAACTAGGCGAGGATCCGAGTGACTTCAACCATTGTGCCCTAATCCCCCTCACACATTCATAATTCATTCTCTCATGGACGGAGATGATGCTGCAGCGCTTGTTTTGTCTCTTTTTCTTCCTCTTTAACTGAGGAGATGACGGTTTACTTTCTTTGCTTTCTCTCCTTCCTTCTTGCTGTGAGGTATCACTGCAATCATAATAAAAAATGAGCGAGCGCGGGATGTTTGCCTCGGGACCCAGCTGTCGGGCCACTTTGACAGCTTCATTTGTGGTGTCGCTCTTTGATCCACCCTGTCACTGATAACCAATGCCGCTGAACATATATTTGCCCCCAACCTAAATAAATAAATAAGTATCAAAGTGTGCAGAGCGAAGTAAGACGATGCTTTCAAACTAGTTGGCTGTTTGCTACATTTGCTGTGAAACCACTTGCTGCCACCTCCTTTGCTCTCCCTCCATACTGCAGAAATACGCTGAGGCCCCGCCTCCCCACCCCCCAACCTCCAGGGCTAAGCAGTTTGTAAAAGATCTCTAACACAAATTAATTTATACACAAACACATACACAGAGATAGCACCAGCTCACTGGTGTAGAACATCTTCCCACAATGCACCACTGCTTTGTGGCAAAATGCAAGCAAAAATGCTGTTAATAAATAAATATAAATGAGACAACAATCAAACCTGAGAAAGACAAAAAAAGATACAAAATTTATACAAGTTGTTTTTTATACAATGAAGAAAAAATGTTTGTATGTTGACAACCTGCAAGCGTGCTTTAACAGGGTTTCCCATCATGGAGCAGATTTCTAAAATATTGATGCTTAAAGGTAAAAACATAAATCATATTTCTATGATTTGTTTCCAGTGGTCATTTCAAAGTATTACAAAAGAAAAAAGAACCATAGAAGAAGAAAAAAAGAAAATACTGCCTTATTTGTGCTAAGGTCTTTAACACAGAAAGAAACCTGAAAAAAACAAACTCTCACATATGGTCAAAGTTTGCCTGTTTTCTTTCATTCATAACTTAATGATAACATCATAATAATACAAGGAGAAAACCTAGTACAGTCATAAAATGTTACATATTGGTAAGTGAGTACTAATTACAGGACAGCTAATAGTTGTGGCTAATTATAATATTTGGGGGGTTAGCCAACGGTTTGGCTAATATATTACCACCTGTTTTGTAGTTTTGTTGACAGTTGTCTCATATTAGGTATTATAAGGCAACATTTAACAGTCAACGACAGGCAAGTCCAAACTTTTGACTGGTACTGTATGTGTATTGTGTGTGGAATCTTTCTGTTACTGGTGCATCAAGCAGTATATGCACCAATCAATCAAAAGTTTGGACACACCTGTCCATTTATTTTGAATGAGTTTTTGTTTCCAAACTTTTGGCTAGTACTCTGTGTTTATGAAGTAGAAAACCAAACAAATGTCATTTAACTACTTATTTTAAAATGTTTTTATGTCATGTTGTGATACGTTGACAGACATCAACTGAAAGCTTAGCACTTTTTTTTCTTGCAACAACTGATTCAATAAGAAATCAACATTAATGGGAAATTAATACTCTGATGACTGACATGAGATTAACTTTTCTTTCTTATTAGTCTAAATTCTGTATCTCTAGCATTCTTGTTGTTACGTCATAAATGTGCCTCACAATTTCTCTCTTCCAATTAAGCTGGGAAAATAAAGTTGTTTTCACAATATTGCAACTGCAGATATTTAGGATACTTTATAATGATACATAAGCATTATGCAAATTTAACTTTGGGACAGATCTGAGGACTTAAACATTCCACATGAGGTTACAGCTACACTGAGAGCAGCATGGTTCATTCACAGAGCAGGTCCTTGAAAATGTACTTGCATTATCTCATTCATGTTACGATAAGCCACTGACTTTAAGGCCAAATAGTTTATTTTAGGCTACAAGCACAACCTTTGTAGATGAAAAATTTAGAAATGTGGTGAATAATGGTCAAAATATTTAAAAGAAAATTACAACAAACTAAATTAAACTACACCCCATAGAGATACCCACTAGAAGGAGATGACTAAACTTTCCAAGAGAGAACAAAAGATCTGCTATGCAAAACGAATGGTATTATAGCCTAACTTTCACTTATTGCCATCTCATAGGATCCAAGATTATTTAGAGGGCTGGTATGTTTGTGTGCCTGAATGTGATGAAAAGATGAGGAACAGAAAAAGAGAAAGAGGCTCTAGTCTTGAGAGAATAAGAGAATGAAAGAAAAAAAAATGGAGTGACGCCACCTTTAAACTTCCTCTTCAGTGTCAGATGTGCTTAAGTACAAAATGGGGGGTTGGTATTTTTCCTTGAGGGGAGACTCAAGAGGAAAGTAAAACTCTTTTATGAGATGCATATGCTGGATGATGTGTATGAAAGCTAAAGTCCAAACAGGACGGGTGTAGAGACCTTGAGAACAGTGAGGGGCAGAGGGAAGGTCCACCATGCAGTGATGAGAAGGTCTCGTTTTGAAGAACTTAAAGGAGAAACGTTCAGTCAGAAGGGCGAGGTAGACTGACTGATTGCAAGCTATAACCACAGGGTCACATTCAAACTCAGAGGGCAGATGCTGGAACTACACACACAGACACACGTCCAACTTTTTGCACACAAAACCCAACAAAAATAAAGACATACACACACACAAAATCCTTTGTACCCCGACCAGCTCTTCATCATTACAAGTCAAACTCAGGATGAAGAGAAGGCAGATTATAAAACAGATGGAGTGATAGGAGGCCAGATAGAAGGAGACAGGACAGGGAGCCTCTGCGGTAATCTAAATGTCCTCTCCTATGATTGTCATTGGCATTCTTATAAACTGGCGTGTATCAGCACAATATGTCAAACAATGCCTCTCTCTGTTCAGTTTGCTGTAATGTCATAGAGGAGGGGACGTCTAAAACGGATCTTTCTGGCAAGCTTCAGCTGACCATTCAAACAATGAATCAAAATCACTAAAAATCTCCAATGGCAAATTCAATCAGACTGTTCTTAACAGCGATGACAAAACAGACACACAAGCAAACAAAAGATTGTTTTCTTTTTCCTTTTACAGAAAATGAATGAGGAAAGAATTGATTCCTATAAAGTTGATCCATTCTGGGAGAAAAATTCCAGCACTCTAACGTTATATGGCAGCCTCTTCTTTCTCTATTATCTTTTTTTTTTCTGTCAAAAGCAACTTTGGCTAACATCACAAGCTGTCACGTCAGGGCCATCCCCTGCATCTTACAGAAGGGAGAATTCTGCAAAAAAGCTCTGAGACAACCAACTACTGAATACATGCACGAAATCCCAAGACGTAGGAATCTTTTTTCTACTTAAACCAAAGTTTGTGTCCCGAGGAAAAACCCATTATGACACAGTAAAGGAAGTTTTCTGTAAACTAACAACACAAGAAAGCCATAACAATTTTCCCTGCTGATAGTTTTATTTAGCCAAATGATTGTGGTGTCATGTAATCATTAGCAGCAAGAAACAGTGTGTAAGAATGCTTTAAAGCATGACCATAACGTTGCTTCAACTGATCATAACCCTGTGCTGTAACAGGGTCTTTTATCACATCTGAGTATGGACACACAAATGCACTCAAAAATAACGCACACACATACACAGACACAGAGAGAAACAGACTCTTTCAAGATCAGCAAATGCTTTCAACCATCAACATCACAGACAGCAGATAAGTGTGCCCCCTTTTCTGCAACAACCACCGGGGAGGTGAGAGGCCTTGTAGTCAACATGCTGAAAGACTACTCAGAGATCAAAGACTCAAAACAACATGACCCATGATGGTTTCTCTGAGAAGATGGCAGAAAAGGAGAAGCAAGAGCAGGTAAAAGGAGACAGAGTTGAGACAAACATAGAGTAAAGAGCTACGGAGGTAGGGGAGCAGAGTGGGTGGGTAAAAGAACATATTTATCATTTGCCACACAGACAGCCTTATGATATTTACAGTGTAGACAGATCTAAAACTAAAGGGTGGAAATCATTTGACTCTACCTTTTGATTAGAAGGATTTGACCCAATTTTCTTTATGTTGCACATTATAGGCTGAACATATGTGTGTGTATGTTTTGCAGTGTTTAGTATCCATATATTGTGCTTTAAAGTATAACAAACTACAAAAGCAGTGATATCATATCTAGAACTTGTTCATTTTTCATTTCTTATATCATTTAGTGTAATATGGCTGTGTGCATTGTATTTTTTGTTGACTCTTGTTGCCAAAAGTAGAACTGAATAATATAAATGAATGAACCCAATCCAAATTAATGGGAGCTGGGAAAAAAAAAATATAATTTGTATTACAAAATTACCTAAATTGATGTCTCTAGTGTTATTTGGGTTGTGGTTGTTAAGACATTTATGACAATAAGACTGCAGATGGGTATTAAAGGATATTGAGGCGAAACAAAAAGCTATTTCCATCTAGACTCTTTGCTTCTGCGGTCTTTAGACAAAAGTGTCAAGAAAAGTCCACCTCTGTGTGTGCACCTGTGAAGGGGGCAGGAGGGCAGGACACATGCCATAACACGTGCATACATTTTTTTAGACAAGAAAAAAAAGAGGGAGAGACAGAATGATGAAGACAGGCACAGAAAGAGTCAAAACAAGTGTAGTGAGGGCTCCTGGACAAAGAGCAGAGGCGCAGAGTGCAAAGATGACTGCATTAGAATATGAATCCAGGGCGTTGGGCACTCTTGGCACTTAAAGAGCCCCTAAAGTCAAGTGTCAACTATTATGTGCCATCAGTGGTGACACAGGGTCACGCAGCAGGACAGATAAGGTCGGTGATGGAACTCACCCCCTCTCTCAACATGCACCATTTAGCGATCCCCGAGAGTGCAAAAAAAGGACTTGCTGTCAATGCTTAGAAATAGGCTTTTCAGTGACAGGAACATCTATCAGCCCTTCTGCATAGAACTGTTCTTGTACAGGACAAAATGCTGTCTATGATATTCAATTAGATGGGGAGAGTCAATATTTGCATAGATGCATTTAGTTAATGATGTGGTATTTTACATAATACGTGACATGTGCATTAACAGTGGAAACATTAACAGATGTACCTCATTTCCCCCGATTAACTTTCAAACAGGTACAAATAAAACACACAGGCAACAGGCTGAATGAATAAAATGCCTCAGTTGTTTGCTGTTAAACCAGCTCTGTAATTACCTGAAGGATGTTTTAATTGTCGCATGTTCTACTCTTAATATTAGTCAACGCTTTAGCAGCTCTCCAAGTGAGATTGATTGGATAAATCAGTCGGAATTATGAGGAAACAGGAGGCCTGCCAATCAGCGATGTGTGTGTTTTCAGTATGTGCGTAGCTGGGGACGTGCCAGTGCATGAACATGCATGCATGTTTGTTAGGGATGTGTTTGTATCCATGTGTGTATGTGCGGGGTCTGTGAAAGTACTGTATATAGGGCTGACAGCTGGGCTTGTTCAAAAGGCTTACTGAGCATTCTGCCTGTTTGGGAAGCAACAAGCACACAGTCTATCTGAACAGGGATCTAAAACCTCTGTCAACAGCGTAGTACAACTGGTGTAAACAGCGCCTGAATCAACACACGATCATTCACATACCAGTGGAGAAAAGACTGATATATTTTAGCGTTATGTGCTGCAGGATGAGAGATAAGAAAGACGACAAAAAGACAACTCTACCGGCCACAAGTCAAAGAGAGAGCTGCAATAAAGAGTGGCATTCAAAGTTGGAAAAGAAAGATAAGAGGGATGCTGTTTGCATGTGCTAGCCTGTGCATATAGACTCGGCATCTGTGTGCAGGTACTGTATTTTCCCTTGAAATCTATGCATGTGTGTATCGAATTCCAATGTGTGTACACAAGCATGACTCCATGCCGTGTGTGTGTAGACATGTGTGTCAGTCCATCAGCATGTCGGCGTCACAGCCCTTCACTAAGTCCCAGATTAACAGTGACAGGCAGAAATCCTTCTAATTATCTCTTCCTGGACCACATGCAAATGGCAAAGCCAAGTGGAGAGCAACGATTGGCTGGGGCTGGTTGGGCGCCACGGATGGGTTAATGAGCCTGGCGACAGGAAACAACCTCCTGATGTACCATCAAAACACACTCTTATCATTTCACAAAGGAGGACACACACAGACATTCTCATTTAGGTATTAAACTGATGCCCTTTTTAGGAAAGGATTTTAATGAAGGGGGACAGAGAGGTTCAGTGTATTAAGAAGTATTTTTTTTAAACAACACATTTTGTAACCAAATGATCTCAACATTTGTGCCCACCCAATAAATAGTAAAAGTATATTTCATGTCAATAAGATTTATAGTGCAACACTTCAAAGAAATCAGACAACAAACATTCTGCAAATAAAACATCTCAGTTGATTTGAAAAATGATGGCACACTTGAAGACTTTAAAAAAAAGAAAAAGAAACTCAATGATGAACTGGAACAGACGGTCACAAACTGGCTCTTGACAATGGGCTGCTGCAGTCAGCTAAAAAGTCATCTCAGTAAATCAGCAGGAAAAATGGCAACAGTGTCAAACAGTCCTGCCACGTCTTGAACAGAGTCCCAGTCCATCTAAACTGATTGACAAAACTGGTTCCAGGGGCAAAAATATGAGGTTATTTTACTGACAGAGCTCACAAAACCAAATACCCCAATAAACATTAAGGATTTAAAAGAAAGAGTTCCAGCAAAACTAAAAAAGTCAGGCATAAAAACAAAAAGATGGAAGTGTAATAACTTATCAATGCATCTCATTGCCTATGATTTCATGACATGACTTTGTTTACTGATATATAAATTCATTTTCAAATGAGGCAACTTAGATCAAATAAAACTAACTAGAAGTAATCTTATTTTTCCCTTTTCAGAATTAAAACAGTAAGCAAAGGTCTGAATAAAACTGGAAACAGACTTGATGAAAAGTGGCCTTTTAATCCAACTCTACTTAACATAGCTTATTGAAACACTCACATGGCAGATCATCATCAGTATATCGGGTTTGTGAGGTCCAATTTCAACAACGTCTTCCTAAAAATTCTGGCATCATAAAATGAGAGTTTTCTTAAATTCCTACCAATTACACACAGTAAAAAAGGGCAAAGTTTTCTATTGTGTGAAATGTTGTTTTTATTTGCAAAATCAAAAACCTCGCTGAATTTTGGGTAACTTGGGACTTGCTATTTTTAATCAGAAACGGGTGGCGTTGTCTTATCCATGTTCAATCCAGCATTTTCTACCCATCCTTGGAGGGTTTTGAGGCAGATTATGTAGCATTTCCCCTTAGCTCTGGTATTAGAATCTATCCAACTATTTATTCACTCACAGCTTTAATTTGGATAAGTCACAGACACTGCTATTTATATTGAGACATTTTAAGGAAAATACAATTTAAGGTCAGAGGTTTTAAATTGACAATACACATTCCACTCTCAGTCAGATAATTTTGTTGAGAAGCTTGACTTGTGAAGCCTGCATCTTTTGTCATTGGTGAAGTCGTTGTAGTAAGTAGTTGGTAAATAGTAGTTAATACTGAAGTAATAAAATGGAGACAATTGACAAGAAAACTTTGAATTTCACTTCATGCTAGAACAATGGTGATGTGTGATTGGGTCAGTGGTTCCTAGTTTGCCTGCTTCAAATTCTAAACAACCAAAACTCACCAGTGTGTGCAATCGACACATCATGGTTACACTGGCACCACTGCCATCATGCTCTATCACACTCACTCAGGATGATGAAACCTTCAAACAGGACCTAGAAACCATCACACCCTAACTATGGTATGCTTGTGCTTTCTTAAAATCTTAATCAGCCAGTCACATTCTATCACGCGTAATGGAGGGTCCAGTGCATTTTTAATGTACCGGTATGCTTGAAGATCGAATTTTATTCCTGCAAAAACATCGAGTTGTGGCAGATTTTTTTTTGTCATTGTAGGGTCTTCCTCCTGCATTAAAGAGGTCTTACACTTAGAAGGAACACTTCATTTAATAACCTACCTTTAATATCCACTGTGTAAAATTAAGAACATGTTTCTCTTTGCAAAATTGTTTAATTGTTGTCTTATGTCCATACAGATTTTATTTAGGTTACAAAGGAGTGGTAAATTGCCCTTTTTTGTATAGTCATGGCTTTGCACTACACTCAGTCATTCAATCATTTATACACACATTCACACACTGATGGCAGTAAGCTACATTGTAGCCACAGAAGCAAAGCTGCCTTGAACCACCAACAGGTTAATTGGGTGAAGTGCCCAAAGACAAAACAACAAAATGACCCAGCAGAAGATGGGATCAAACCAACAACCCTCCAGTTGCCCAATGACTGCTCTACCTACCTAGCTACTGCTGTCTACAGAAGTCTGAAGATCACAGGTTAGGGGGAAAACGTGTTATTAGTACATTAAAGCACAAAGAACAGAACAATTCACAGTGGTGACTGATGTCTTAGGTCTCTACAATGGTTTGACCATGACCACTCTTGGAGAAGATGGATTTTCCTTGACCCTTGAGATCGTTTTTAGAGGGACAAGACAAATATTTGAGATGTATCACACTGAGGCATCATGCTGGAGGTGAGAGGAAGTAAAAAGAGAGTGAGGGATAAATACAATGGGGGAAAAAAGAGCGAAGTGGGGAGGAAAGTGCAACCTGCCTGCCTGGCTGACAGTTGACTCTGTTGGATGTGACTTTCACAGTCTGCTGGCGGTTTGTGTGGAAGCCATCACATCTGTGACTGGCCGTTTGATTAATGAGCCTCTCAGCTTGTCTGTGCAGTTTGAGGAGGGGCCGTGGCCTTATCCCAGGCATCACTGATTTATTCGCCTTTGGAGCAAACCTCCAAGTGTAACACACACAAAAAGCAATGGTGAACATTCGCACACATGCAGACAGACATGTGTACCCACTGCATGATATTCTTACAGTATACAAGTTGGACCAGTGCCGACATACAAACACAAAAGCATATGCACAAGTTTGTCAGTCTCTTCCCCCCAGCTGCTTATGGCTAATATAAACCTCAATGTGTCAGTACTGTCCAGAGGTAGCTAAGACAAAACACGGCATGTATAACCAAGCAAACAAAAGATGTATTCTGTCTCGACCAAAACAAACTCCCATCTCTGGCTGTCAGTCTGTGGAAGGGACACACAAGGGGATCAACAAGAGAAGAAAGAAGCCCTTCCTCAATGACACATCACACTCTCCTGATTTTCAAAAGTGACAAGTCTTTTGAATTCACGGCCTCGCAAGATGGAGAGCTTGATGAAGGCTCGAGAGCATCTCGTCTAGTTTCTCTGGCAGTAGCAGCCATGAAATGTCACTCTAGCTAACCTTGAAGCTCTTTTCGTCTGTGTTGTTTAATGCCTTTAAGATGAGGGCAAACAACTGCTCAGAACAGTACAGTAAGACTGCCCTTTAAGTCTGACAGTTGATTCAGAAAATACTTCCAGGTACACAAACATGCATTAGTATGCATATGCCCTCACAAAGGATGCACACGTACTGTAATCGCACACCTAAACAATGTCTCACCAACCACACACACACACCAGTTTCCTGAAGCATAAAGTAAGACCATTAATCCAGACACACTCAGATCCAGCTTTTCCCCAGGTTGATCAGCGTCCGTGGAGGAAGATGAACATTCTGACATATTTGTTTTTATTTTATTCCCTGAGAAAAAAGCCCACCATATGGCAGCGCCCAGGAACAGATGGCAATTGCCCACTTTCTGAAAGCACAAGCGTCTATTGCCGCAATTTAAGGAGCTGCTCAAGCAAGAGAATGCCACAGACTGGCATTTTTCCACAAACTGCTATTGTTATGGACCTGAGGGGTAACAGAACCAATAAGAAAATTCAGAGGAAATGCTTTGGTGTTCAAAGTTACATTATAGTTTACAATATCGGGGCAGTAACTCTATGGATCAGAGCTACATTCCGTTACTATTACTGTTGCATCATTGCAAAGCTGTATTACAGGTGTTTTCTCAGGAAAAGTAAAGAAAAAAAGAATAGATGTAGAAAATATATTTAACAAAAACTTTATATCTACTAATAGCCAATATAAGAGATCCTCAACTTGCACCATACAGGTTTTATGAAGGATTCCTGCAGCAGTAGAACCACAAGATCTGAGCATCAATGTCCTTGGATGATATTAGGTCCATATGATGGAGTGGAAGAGTGCCCTGTGACACATGAAGCTTCATCCCTCATGGATGGCTAACTCTTATCAAGAGGTCAGAGGACCTCTTCTGACATACGGGCACTTGAAAATAGTTTCAAAAAGTCACCTTGGCAGATGATAGTTAAAATTTGACTTTTGTCTGTGGCAATACAATATACTTTTTTTTCCCCTCAGTTTTATATTTATGAAAAAGAAAGATGACATAAAAGACTTTGGCACATAAAGGCCTTGTAACACAATCGCAGGAAAGAAGAAAGCGAAGGGTCAGCACTGCTGCCATTAATAAAAGCCTACAAAGGTGTTGAGCTGCTTTTGACTGTTTTGTAGAAAAGTATGTTGAGACACAGTTACAAAGGTTCAGTAAAAAAAAAAGAGTATTTCAAAGGCTAACCAAGGACAAAGCAGATGAGTTATCCATTTGTAGATCCGTAACTGAAAAGAAATGATTTCATTTTAGTTGAATCACTTAGTACTTTGACTCAACGCCTTTATGAGAAAGACTGGCTAATACCTTTAAGTCAAAGAGTGAGGCGGCACGGACACTCTTCAATCATCAGATCATGATAATTTATACAAACCCTTGGTGTACAAGTTGCTCAAAGTAAAATGTCAAGTATATATTTAACCTGGAAATGTAATGCAGCTGAATTTGGCATTTTACAAATTGAACTTTTATTTATACTTGCTGGAGACTAAGGACAAAGGAAATGAGCTAATTAACATGAAGATGGTTAATAGGATTTAGAAATGTACTGAAGTATTGACATGAACACTGATGAAGGGGTATTGGTCAGGAATAGAAACATGTATTTTCTTTCCACCTCTTTAGTGCTCTCCTATTCTTAGACACACATAGATGCATGTATGTGGACAAAAGTGATAAAAGCAAGGAAATGCAAAATATATTGAGTAAAAAAAAAGAGAGAATGTGTACAATGTGTAATATATAAATGTAATAAAGGACAGACAAAACATTATTTCTAAAACTATATTTTACAACAAACTTTATTCTGGAAACCTAAGAGAAAATGTGTCATCCAACCCTCTGTTCATTTTTGGGACCTATTATTGAATAAAACCCGCCAATAACAAATCACCCAGTCCACTGAAGAATCAACAAATTCATAGTCTAAAGGTTTTGCTCATCCACAAACAATCTACCTACCTACACACACAATAAGCCTGCCTGGAAGCCAGGTCATCCAGTCAGATAGTCAACCCTGGGGGTGCCACGGTATTAATCAGTCTAGTTTCTGCTGAAAAGTTCAATCTGCAGATGATGGATGAGCCATCATGCTGAGGGAACTGAAGTGACAGGTGACAAAGAAGGACACACACACCTGTATAAATCCACTATCCTCCTGTCTGGCTGTGATGCTACACCATCAAGACAGCACAGCATTAAGTGCATGTATATGTGTGCGTGTGTGCGACTAGATGGGTGTGTGCTTGTCTGTGTGTGCAGGCACAAGTGTCTCAGCATGTGTCCTGCTCTTCTAATGAAGTCATCTGAACTGTGATTTAACAGCCCTGGTTTAAAAGCCTGCCGCCCTTAACTCATAGCCTTGCTCCATTAGAACACGACATAAACCCCGGGCACAATAACTGTCCTGCCACTATAACAATATATTGGAGGCCAATGGGCCACTCTGCGCGCTCTCAAAGTCTGGTGAGAAAAATATAAACATGCCACCTGTGTACAAGAGAGGGAAGTCATTCAAGGAGACTACAACTTATAAGATAGAAAGTGTGGTTTTTATATAATGTTGTTTTAGTTAATGCTTTAATTATTTTCCACCAACGGAAAGTGGTCAAAAAAACGTTGAGGGCAATTCTGGCTCATGCAAGACGGCCTTATTCTTGTCTGGTTTTACAAACAAATCAGTCGATCAGAGATCAGTGCCCTTATCCCGCAAATAGTCTTCAATAGCTCAAGAGATCATTCTGAGTCACAGATGGATCTGAGAAAACTTTGACAGCTTACATGTCGCCAGCCATGAAAGTAACTTTCTGCTCTCTGTGAGTGACTCAGGCAGAACCAAAGCCATTCTCGAAATCCTCCATGAAATCTGCTCCTCTGGCCTAACAAAGAGAGGCTAATGAGGCAAATGACAGAATCTAAGACTCTTTGATACTGTGCGATTAGGGTGAATTATATAACTTTTACCCCTCCCACTTCCATCCATTCTCCTATTTTGGGGGGGTTTCTTGTCAGAATTGACTAGTCTTTCTTAACATGTCACTCACAATCTCAAACTGCAAGTTAAATTTCTCTCTCTTTCTCAGTCTCCCCCTATCTGACTTAATATCCACCTTATTCGGGTTCTATTCATGAATGCTCCAAGCCTAATTTGGCTCAGTCAAGCAATGACAGTATCTGTTTTAACATGCAACAAAGCAGCAAATAAGGGGAGGAAGAATGGAGTATGTGTATGTGGGAAGATGGGGCAGAGGCACGACGGCGACAACTCTCGTCATAGCACAGCACAGAGCAGCGTACTTCACCCTTATTAGGCCTGTGTCCTTGGCAGATGCAGAGCTTGCCCTTTGTTAGAAAGGTGTGTGTGTGTGTGTGTGTGTTACAATGGCAGTGATTTAGAATGGATTGGGCGTAGGCGTGGAGACAAGGTGCAGTAGCCCCATAGCTCCCTGATAGCTGGCAGCGTGACAGCTGTGAATGGAGAACAGGGAACAGCCTGAAGTACTGCAATCTAATATGTGTCACATACCTGCATAAATATTTATGCCTGTTGCAGAGTGGAGCAGGAGGGGAAGGGAGGAATGGGAGAACGGGACAGGAGAGGTGGTCTTGGGCAAAAAAAGCTTCAATCAGGTGACACCAAGATCTGAGCCAGCAGTTCTTTATCTATCATCAGCTACTTTCAAATCAGTCCTGAGGTCCCAACATACCCCATGGTTATGCACAATGGGAAATATGCACTCAACTAAACATGCATTTACTGTTCAATTTATTATATTTTATTCACAATTACAGTTTGGGCTTCTAGCAGTGAAGAAAACAAGATAACCAGGAGTATGAAGGAAACTTTTCATGCCTGATCTCATTCAGTTCAGCAAAAAATCAACTGACATAAAGACAGCGAAAGTTAAAATCACCCATTTGAGAGCACTTTGATACCAAGGAGACTAACACATAGTCCCAGACTATCTCATTTCATCCACATAAAGGTTTCCAAGATCAGTGAAACCTTTTTTTAACCATTGTCACTATTAATTTGTCTAACATACGGTATTCTTAATATTGCATTAGATTCACAAATAAATGTGTAGTAAACACAAACAGCATCCTAAAGTACAGTGAAAAAGTATTTATCTCCTCACAGATTTGACATGTTCTTCCTTTTTTTGGGTCACATTTAAATGTTTCAGATCAGCAAACAATTTTCAATATCAGAGAAAGGTAACCTGAGTAAGTACAAAATGCTGTTTTCAAATGATGCTTTATTTATCAAGGAAAAAGTATCCAAAGCAACTTGGTCCTATTTAAAAAAGTAAAAGTAATTGTCTCTTATTGTTAGGTCATCCACTGTATTAATTTATTGAAAAGCTGAGCAGTTTCAGTAAGTCTCCCAGGATTACTGCCAGGCTTGTAAAATTAAGAAATCACTTCAACAGAACCTGTCTGACAACATGAAGTAGGCTAAACGATCTCAAAAAGCAACACATCATACCTTGTTCTGAAGAGATGCACAAACTGAAGCGCTCAAAACAACATTTAAAGCATTGCAGGCCTCAATTGGTTAAGGTCAGAGGTCATGATTGAACAAAAAGACAGACAAGAAGATAAGAAAAATGGCATCATGGAGTCCCCAGGCCAAAACCTCTGCTGACCAAAAAGAGCACAAAGATGACTTTCACATTTACAAAAAAGCTATTGATGATCCCTAAAAAAGACTTTTTGGATTTTTTTTTTAATCTAATTAGACAAAAGTGGAACATTTTGGAAGCTGTGTGTAACTCTCAGTGCATTTCAGAAAAAGAACATCATACCAACAGTCAGACATGGTGGTGGTGGTTTCTAGGGACTTGCTGTAACTGATGAAACCATGAATTTTGCTGTCTATCCAAAAATTATACTAAAGGATTGAATGACTTTTGACCTTCATTGCTGCTGAATTAAATTAAAAAGCATTTTTTAAAGAAGGAAAATTCCACCACAGTGAGAAACTCATTAGATTGGTTACTGCAAATGCATGATTATGATTGTTATTCATTTTAAAGTGCAATAACATTTTCACATAAGGCCCAGTTTCCTTAGAAAGCTTTTTCCCCCTAATAAATATAATAATTATTTGTAAACTGCATTTTGTGTTTACTCAGGTAATCTTAGTTTGATATAGAAATGTATTTGCTAATCTGAAACCTGTAAGTGTGACACAAAAGCAAAAACTGAAGAAACCAATGAGAGGGCAAATAATTTTTCACAGTACAGTATATATCCTCTTGTTAAGAAATTCTTTCAACTTCTCAAGCTCTATTAGGGAAGCCAACAAAGGGCAAAATAAAAGAACATTTACATCTGCTTTTACATTCAATTTTTTTGCACCCAATAAAACAGCAAAAAAATAAACCACAAATGACATGTATGTGTAACAAGTGAAATGTTTTACCTGTTGGCCACTAGACTTCTGAAGGTGACCTGACTCATGCCCTCATAGGCTGGCAGCAGCATGGGCCAGTCCCATGTCCAGTCGACTACGGCACTCTGTTGATGCATGAGGAGAGCGTATTGTTAGTTATTAATCAAGGTTAATACCATCAGTGCATTACCGCTCCAGCTGGGACCCACCAACAAAGGAGGAGGGGGGGGTTCTCCAGCGCAGGCCGTGACATCAAGTGATCAATCATGTCCGCACAAGAAGGTTTTTATTCCAATAAGACAGCAATTAATTTATAAAGCCATTTGGGGGGATGTAGCCATCATTTATAGAAAGATAAATCAATTTTTGGAGTGAGTCGTTACTCTTCTTGCTATGTATTTTTTCTTTCCATCTTCAATGGCACTCTGCCAACCCCCCTTTTGCTCTCCATTTCTTTTTATCTCTCTCTTTCTTGGACACATTCACACACACGGACTAACACACTGGAGAGTATTACTATAGTGAGGAAGCAAATAAAGTTTAAGTTACTTTGACTGTTAAAATGTCACTTTTAATTGCAAGCTGAGTTTCGTTTTAATTCTATCCATCCATCCATCCATCTCCAGTTCTTTTTTTTCCTCCTCATGTTTGATTGATGGACGTAACTTTTTCTCTCCTCCTTTCGTTTTATTTGACAAACAACGCCGACACCCGAAGCAGAGAAGGCATTTTAATCATTCTCCTAATAGGGTGTTTCTATGCAAAGCTATGCAGCCTCCTGCGATAAGCTAACAACAGGCCAAGTCTTCAGATTAAAATGCGCCTGTTCTTTAGAACTAGAGAAACAAACAGCTTCTTTATAAAAGATCACAAACATATAAATACTTCAAATCTCTTTCCTTTATTTTAAGTACAAAGCCAATGCTAGAGAAACATTTGTATTCATTTATTGTTTTGTGTGAGATCACCAGCATCTCCCTTGATAGAAAAAAAGAAGGTGAACTTAAGCTTCTTGTAACTAAACTTGAAATCTTTCTGGGGAAAAAAAAAAAATCCTGAACATCATGGTGACACTCCAGAGGATAAGTCTGCAATGAGAGAACATATGGTTCAAAGGCCCCAAAGAAGTGCACTTTAAGACTGCGCTCTCCTTTAACATTACTCAATTCTTTAAGAAAAAAGAAAATGTCTCTCATCTTTCCTCTTTTTCAGCATTCTTTTCTTCCTGCCAGCCAAGCCCCTGCTTGGAAAAAGCAGCAACCTTTGGGAAACACAAAAGCCAAGCCCCAGAAAGACCTGACAGCTTCAGAGAATGTTACAGTATCCAGTTCACTGGGGACTCAAACAGCTCCTCACCTTCAACATTAAGCGTCTGGCCTCGGTTAAAGTTAGATGACACCACACTGCATGTGACAAGTACACCTATGCTGCACAAGGTCTGAAAAGTTAAAACTCCTTAACAGTTACTGAAAAATAGACTGTATAACGGTTTAATTCAAAAAGCTAACACAAATACTGATTACAAAAGGTATTTTCTTAACAAAGTAAATATGATGGTAACTTCAAGAGGATAAACAAACCTGATCCAGCTTCTTCTTGCCAATGTGGTCAAACTGAAGAAGAGGGTTGAAGCTAGCAGACGTTTCTGGACCAATGTTAAAATTCACCAACAGATCAGGCTCACTGGTAGTGTTGGTGCTTCCAGTCAGTTTAAACAACAAGAGATCCTGCATTTAAGACATGAAAGGAAAAAACAACTGGAGAGAGACAAACTGTGACATAATGACATGGTATAAAGAGTAAGGGAAATAGTAGTAAACTAAAATTACTACAGTTAACATTTATTTCACACATTTCTGATAAATGCATGGCAAACTCCAGTTAGTCTCCATTACGTTTTCCTCAATTAAACAGCTTCTTCAAAGAGAAAATTAAACAGATTAAAGAAAACATAATCACATTTCAATTACTGAGCTAATTCCTGTAACCTTCCCTATAAATTGGAGTTACTTGTAGGATATACTGTATAAAATTACAGTGTACAGTATGCCTTGCTGTGTGTCGTTATGCATACACAGGTATCCTGTTGTGAATTCACCATGCTTTCATTCGTCAGCCTTACGTGACCTCTGAACCTATTTGACCTCCACTTTAACATCCCTCTTCTCTCTCCCTGACCAGCATATTCTTAACTCAACCTTGATTAAGTATGGATGCTGGATCTACAGTCCCAATCTTTCAAATTGTTCCAAATTAAATCAGAAGCTCATCGTTTGAGTCTTGTTTTCATTTGTGTTATTTTGTGTTGTCTTCTAATAGACAGATTTTTCATTTACATTTTCTTGATTTAAAAAAAAAATGTTTATGCACAAATAGAGTGAGATTTGTTTTTTTAAAGTTATTCTGTAGATATTGAAGTTCACATTTTCTTAATCCTGAAGCTGGTACTGAATCTATGTTAGGACTTTTAATGAAGTAATAAAAACAGCTATTTGTAATTCCAACTGTACACTTAGAATTAAATGTTTTTAAAAACAATTTTGTTGTTGATGATTTTACCATAAATATTAACTCAAATGAACTTGGAAAAAAAAAAGAATAAAAAAGTCTCCTCCAACTCAAAGCGCCTCTAAAGATCTTTATGCTGAATCTTGCAACTCCATGTGACTCGATCTTCTCTACACTGGAAAATCACTGATGGTTTGTACCCTTGAGGTCACCTGCACATGAGGAGATCAAAGCCAGCAGACTGCACACAAGCAGTAGCCCTCTTCCCTCTGTCTTTCCCCTCCTGAACAGCCTGCGGCCTCAGGCCAGCAGCCACCTAATTGCTGAGGAGAGTGAGTGCCTCCCTACCTCATTGCCTTGGATGATGTGATAGATCTGCCTCAGGTAGCTGCTGCCACCTGCTTTGTGGCAGACCTCCAGCAGAATCAGGGCTATTTTCTGCTCAGTCAGTTCAGCTGCAGCAGCTCTTCTCTCAACTTCTTGCTCAAATATGCTAAAAGAGCAATAGAGATGGGAAGAGGAGATGTGAAAGTGAACATTAAGACAAAAAGCAGAGTGAGGTGAGAAGGAAAAGGATGAGGGAGGGCTCATATCCTATTACCTCTTCTAATGTAAGGAGTTATTTTCAAGTTAAGAAAAGAATTTGAATTTAAAATTGGTATTTGCAGCACATATTTTTTTAAACAAATCATAGCTCTCAAATTTTAAGTTAGATTTGTTTCAACATTTGTTTTTTTAACCTTTTGCTTTTAGGATGAATCAATCATTTTAGATAAAATAGCCTAAAACTGTTGTCACTCCTCTCAAATTTATGCTAAACTTCTAAAAAAGTTATAAATTCAAATAAATTATTGTTGAGTTCAATAACACAAACATTTTAAACATTTTCATTACAATTCATGAGAGACCTGGAACGTTCTGACCAAAGGATGCCACTGCACTAAAAATGACTGATATATGTGTGTGTGTGTATTTTAGGTGTGTATGTGTAATTGTATGTCAAGGTTCTCATACATGTAGAGTCCCCAGCTCTGGCATACGCCCACATCATTTCCTGCCCTTTCTGTATGGATGGGTATCACACTACCGTCCATCAAATCTTCCCCTTCACATACACTTCCTGTCATTGTTCCCTCTCTCTTCCTCTTTCCCTCTTCCCCTTTGTAATTATAATATGGCAGAAGCTGTGTCGCCTGTCAGCCAGCCATTGGCTGCTTGACATTGAGGGTGAAAAAGAAGAGGAGTCCCGTCTTGTCCGTATACATCGCCTCATTCTTTTGCCTGGCGGCCTGGCGGTGGTGTTGTCGGCAGTGGTGGCTGTGCATCCGTGTCAGCACCTGCGCTGTATCCTTTCCTGTCCATCACTGTGCAGGTGAAGCAGATGATTGGATTCAGTCAGCGGGGTGATTAATGAGGGCCCCTCCGGATTTGGGACAGCCTATCAATCATGTCATTAGGGCCAATGTGCCCTGAAAGAGGCAGACCTCCGCCAAGGAATAACTGCATTCATCTTCATCTGTGTATGCATCCCGTCAGCCCAGCCAGGGTCACCATGATGGAGAACAATAATCTTCTCCTCTACAAATTACTTTGCAAAGACAAGGTGGGTGGCGCAGAGACGTGGGTTACAGTTGGTAAAGGAAAAAAGGGAAGTGAGACGAAAGAACGGATGAGGGCTTGCACATGGGGCAAATGATCTTCGTCAAAGGTTTTACTCTGTGTAATGCCAAAAAAAAGTGCCAGTTGTTTTTGCAGTCATTACATCCACCGCTCTCTCTCTCCCTCTCTCTCTTTCTGACACTGTACTCTGATTGTTTACAAGTCAGGCGTCACTTCCCTGTGAAGGTTAGTTTAATGAATAGTAATGATCCCACTGAATGCCTCCGACAGGTGATACATAATCACTCTTCTTTCACTTTTCCACTCAACCCAACCCCACCCCACTAGCTCTCCACTGCCCCATCTGTTCTCTTGATCTCCCTTCTTGTTACTGTAACAGACAGCGCTTCCTAGAACTGGTAGTAGCCAAGTCAATGTTTCATCTATTCTTTTTTCTTTTAAGTTACACGATTGAATCATTTTATCATGAAAATGGATGCATCTAGAGTTTGCTATGATGAAGTGAGCAACCAGAGAGGCTATTTCTGGGAATAAGCTACAAAATAAAAAGCCAAAGGTCACAGATAAACTCAGGATGAAAACTGTTTTCCCATCATCCCAGCCTGTGGACCTCTCAGTCAAATGACACGTCCACCACATCATTTACCACTACGCACGTTTGGGATTCATTTATTTTACTTAAAGCTTTTAAATGAAAAATTATCCTGATGACACTATACATCAGGCATCAAATGCACAATTAAAATAGTCTATTTTCTAATCTTATTTTGAGTCTTTTTTTATGTCAAGTAACTAAATACATCAGTCAGTGAGATCAGTTTGAATCTTCTCTCTTAATCAGACCAAAAGCCCTTGACCCCTGTCTTCGTAATGATAAATACAATTTAGAATCTGATTGTATAAAGAGACATTTTTACAATCTAAAGAAAACTATAACTCACTATAATTGAAGGCCCTCATGAGAACAATGATGGATAACAATAAAACAGTCCTTTCGTGAGCCCACAATCTAAACAACCATCAAGTCTTGACCTCTTGTTGAAATCAAGTGGTTTCTCACCTGTCTGCACAAAGTTTGTGAGCCTTCTGAATTTGTATGTTTATCCACTTGGGCCTTTTCTCCTCTAGAGCCTGCAGAACTTTGTGTACAGTTAGATTGGGAACACCCTGTCATAGGCCATAAAGATAAATGAATCAAAACATGGTACACATCAAACCAATTATCTGTACACATAAAACACACACACATATAACAAACAGCAACAATTTTGTACTTTAAAACCTACTGTTCATTATGGATATTGAATATTGTAAGTCTTTACCTTTTGCTGAATGCTCATTGCAGCCTGCAGGCACTCTCCAATCAGAGATAAGCAGTTCTTCACCCCACCATCCAGGGCCAGACCACTGATCTGCTCAAGTGTATTTGGGTTCTCCAGACCCTGAATCAAGCAGCCCAGCAAGACCCAAAGCAACAGGCCCATTGATCGCAACTGCCGGGAATGTTGGGAGAGGTGCTTTTCTGCCACTTGAAAGAGGAAGCGGATGGGGAGAGGCAAGGATGCTACAGCCAAAGGCAGGCTGGTGAAAACGAAGGACAATGCTTGAATTATGAAGGATATAGAAGCTGAAAAAAGAAATAAATGTTAAATTTGGAAAGTAGCATAAAAATGGTTATTATAAATGGTTAGTAAACATTACACAGAGTTTGTCCATACCCTTGGAGTCTTTTCCCCCTCTGTCAGGGGTTGTATAGCTCCAATCCTTTGGGACTTTAGCTAGAATGCTCTCCGGTACATTCTGCTTGAACAGGCCTCCTCTGGACTCTTCTGTGGTCTGCCAGCTCAGAACCATAGTCACCAAGTGTCCCAGAATGCTGTTGGTTGACTTTGTAACTACTTCCCGGAGACAGTTGATGACCACAGGAACCATCTGTGTTGGGTCTTTTAAAAATGGCAAACAAAACAGCAGTTTAAAATAATTAAAATACTTCAACAACTAACAAATGTGCTCCATATATCTTTTCCTTAAAAAATGTTGATGCTATATGTATATGTTTTCTACATACTGTATATGTATATCAAATTCATACTGTATATGTACATCAAATTAAACCCAGATTGCCCGATGAAGTGATTACTCCTCTTCTCCAGGTGTATTGTGATTTTAATTTATTTGCCCTTTCAAATCCTGCTACATTTGATAACAAAGCATCTAGGATGAAGCTGTATGACGCACATAAACTTCTCACAGCTCTGGCTGTAACACAAGAGGCAACAAAAGAGAGAATTATTGTGGCGACATTGGAATCTCCAGGGACGCCTGGTGAATGGATGACCTCAGCGCTACAGCAAAAGGAGAGAGTGAATCAGAAAATTATATGGCTTTTTAAAGGAAAAGCACTCTGGTGTGGTCTGGGTTGTTTGTTTAAAATAACTTGATTCTCAGACTTAACACTGCCTCCACTGCACTGGCAAAAGTATTGATTTGGAACAGCCTTCTGCAGTGTGATGAAACATCAGAATAGGAGACAAAATAGTCCAACTCTCCATGTAATCTATGAATGTTAACTCAGCAAATAGTTTAAATAGCAATGGGGGCACTGGGGGTATCCTGTAACCAAAATTAAAATATAAAGATTTGGAACAGCTCAATAATTAAACTAATTACCCTGTGAGGATAAATGATGATTGCTTGACATTGAGAATTTCTCTGTGGCAAACTCTCTCTCTCTCTCTTTCATTCAATCCTTCTGTCAACCCCTCCCGTGTTCTGTCCCCATCCAAATACTCTTCCCCAATAACCCTAATTTATGCTACAATAATTACCACTCAGCCAGAATATAAAAATTGCTACTAAAAAGAGCTCTCCACTCCACAGGAGTTCTGATTAAGCTTTGCAGTGAAGCTTGCATTGGGGATGAGGTCAAAAGAACTGGGGAATTATCCCAGTCAGGGAAACATCATAGTGTGCTTTGGCTCATGTGCACACATTGTCAACATTAGCTTTAAAAATATGTTTGGTGATACATTTTCTTTAGAAATACAACTACTACAAATTCTTAAAAATACGTTCAGTCAATAAAGAAACTTTTCAAACAGATTACATTTTTAAATGTGTTTTATTAAAGTATGTAATAGACAGTAATGTCAGTGTTGCCTTAAGCAACTCTTTTTGCTTCACCCCAGAAAGTATCACCTTATGGTGAAACATCTCATCCATGCCACTCTAAAAACATGATTATTCATGTAACCTGGTGGTCTGATTCAAAACACAGGTTTCCATGTCCCACTATGAAATATGGAGATCCTGATGTTTCCAGACAAGGTTACCTTAAACCAGTGGTTCCCAAACTTTTTCTTCTGGGCCCACCTTCATGTTACACGTTTTTCCATACCACCCCCTCACACACACATACACACACTCCAAACAGACAATTTTCATTTTCGAACTCCATTGCAGTTTATTTCACATCTCAAACCTTCTTAAAAATTTGGACAAGTAAAAGTAACTATGTTAAACTACAGGTTTAATTAAAACAAACTCCACACTTTTCTTAAAAAAAATAAATAAATAACCACTTTTTACAACTCAATATAAACTTCAAAACATGCCTCTGTGCAAAATGGGTTTTAAAACACATGAACAACTCCCTGAGACAGTGAACATAAAAGTGTAACGGCTGATTTTTTACAAAAATGACAGATTTATTCTCTCATCTTCTCAATGACTGGTGTGAGCCTGCTTGTTGCTGCAGATCTTCTTTGTGTTTTTGTGTCAACCCTGTCAAAAACATGTCCATTAAAAAAATAATTAAAAAATCAGGGGGCGCGCCTCCCAGTTTGGGAACCACTGCCTTAAGCAACCATCAGCACTAAAGAAGTGGCACTATAGAGAGGGCCCAAAACTTGACACTACAAATATTATACACCATGCACTTCAACTGTTGCTGTATGTTGAGACGTTATGGTTCAACGTCACTCTTAGAAGAACATTCTGCTAAAGTCTATCATTTACAAACCTGTTAAATACAGCTGGTGGACAGAGTTATCAAAGATTCTCTCATCACATTTTATTATTTTAAAACCTAATTTGTTTCACTTTGGGACTGTTTTAATTATTCCTCTATGGTGGGATACATTTTACCGGTATGTGACATGACAAACCATTTTAAGTGTGTTTCTGCGTAAAAGTTGTGAATGTGCATTTTCAAGTGTTTGTTATTTGGCCTTATGGTATACTATGAAATTTTTATGTATTTGTTTTGGGTGTCTAGCATTCTGCAGTAATGACCCCTGAAACCCAATAAAAAGCAGCTGTGTGCTGCATTACCTGCCAATGTGTAGAGATGTTTCCAAATGTGAGCCCTCTCCAGGTATGGCTGAAGGGCCCGAGTCAAAGCCTTGGGAACATTATTCAGGCAGGAGAAGATGTTGAACAAAGCAACTATGAAGTCATCTCCTGCCTTGCAATTCTCTGTGGACATTTCTGAGCCACTCTCCTGGCAAAAATCTGAAAACACAGAGTCAGCCTGGTGAGACACTAACATGAACAATACAAATGCATGTGTGGATATTCAAAATGTTGATGAATTTTTAAAATCTCGATATTCACACACACACACACACACAGACACAGACACACACACACACACACATGCAAACAATCAAATGCACTAAGAGATGAAAAGCTTACTCATATAATCCAAGCACATACTCGAGGGAGTGCATGAGTGAAAAATCTGTTTGATGAGTTATGATTCTTAAAATATCAACTCTATATAGTTATGTATAGAAAGATATAAAACCATTTCCTGTAAAACAACATTTTGACTTCTCTGAACAAAAAACACACACACTGGAAAATGTCAAGGCTGCCTTGCCTGACACATGTTAACAGAAAGGGCGAACAAAAGCCAGTGTGGAATAGAAGGGGAAGAAAAACCCACATCTGTGTTAGTTGGGAAAAAAAAACTTGAAAAAAAAACAGATTTCAAAGCCCCTGGCTGTGGGATCCATGGTACATAGAGACAGGAAGTGAAAAGGAAGAGGTTTTGACAGGGTGTCCTTGTGGGGGTTGCTGTCTGAGCAGAGGGCTGAGGATGGAGGTGTGTATGTGTGTAAAACCCATATGGATGTCTATATATATGTGTTTTGTGTATTTCTGAGGGTGTGTGTGTGTGTGTGTGTGTTAAGTTGACAGGGATTGCTGAGGAAAGGCCCGCTGCTCCAGAGGTGGCAGACATCTAGCGGTCTGTCAGTCTCACTGTGTGGGGGATGACAGCTATTTGTATAGGAGAGTGTATGCAACGCACCAGTCAATGAGGAGGCGCTGTGCTGTGATGGAGGGAGGCATGACTTCCTACTGACTAATGCTGGACTATTTTAAAATGACAAGGCAAAATTAGTTGCTGCACTGCAGTGACAGATCAGAAAGTTAAATAGCTTTCAGGTAGGAAGCAGTGACGCTACTCAAGGTTTATATAAAATCTGACGTCCACATTCACACTCCTGCTCATTCTCAATCACTCAGCTAAAGAACCATCTGGAGCTGCCTTATTGGTTTGAGTCCTGGACCACCAACATCTTTAGGGCTCAAGATCAACATTGCAATGATCTAATCATGTGACAGTTAGGCTAGTTTGGAGGGTTGTTCTGAACTAAATGTTTGTCCTTAAAATATCATATGATGCTCCAGGGCATATTATTTGTGATGTATAATATGTTTATGACTTTTATCATATTAAATTTAGATGTTCTAGTTTATGATTCATTGCAAAACAATACCAACAGAACTCATATCAAACACTTTCCTGCATTTGAGCTGTGGATATATAATACTTCTATCTGATTGGATAATTGCAATGTGGTTTCTGGGCTAAAAAAAATGTTGGTGGTGGAGGACTTTAGCAAATATCACAATTACAGATCATGCTTTGCTAAAAATTCAAAAGTAGTAAACCAATCGGACCCACAATCAGCCTATTAGGTGGCATTGTGTGGATCAGGCAGGCATCTTGTTCACTGCCTGTCTGATAATTGGTCCTTAAGGGGACAGTGTTATGGATATCACTGCTGTGGCTGTGATGGGATGAAGAAACGGGGTTGACTAACATTAATTTCCACTTGGAGTGCTGGAGAGCATGGCAGGTTAACTAGGTGCCTTTTAATAATGATCCCATTATGAAGCAGCAGATGACTTCAGAAAAACAGATGTCAGTGCGCTGGCACGTCTCTGTGGAGTTTCCACAACTTGTGCAGCGCACAATGATTCCAATGTGTTTTTGTTTCTATGCTGATTTCTCATTTGCTTTGTTCTATTTTCCCCCTGCTTTTCTGTCTCTCTGCGTTTCCAACCTTGATACACAGCCAGAGCGTACACCTGTTTGTCTTCCGGACAACCAGTCAACCACTCACAAGGGCCCTTTCTGCAAACCTCTTTAATTGGAAGCAGACACACTGAAGACAATAAAAAGATTGTGTGTGTGTGTGTGGGTCTACCTGAAGTACTGAGCCTTTCAGTTTTGTGTAAGCACAGAGCTGGTTAAATTGTGGCAAGAAATTAGCTTGTCGGAAAAAAAAGCAGTGCCCTTTTTTAAAATAAATTCTGGTAGTTTCACTAGCAGCTGATTTAAAAAGGCAGAATACACTAACCTGAATAGACAGATGTGAGAAAAAACACATAGTTGGAGTAGTTTGGAATTCAATGTATTATTTAGTAAGCTGAGAGTTGAATTTTTATCAACAGGGACGCAACTAAAACATACGGGAAAGAGCAGTGGCTTATTGCAGTGAAGGCATTCCAGTCAAGCTGTTCCTCTCTGTCTGTCTGTATCCTGGTTAATTATCCCGTCATGGCGATAACACGTGAGAGTCAGCGCTTTTAGTGTTGATTTACGGCAGCGTGCAGGGAGAGGCAACGCGCGGCCTCTGAGTCAGGCCCAAACCAAGCGAGAGAACGAGCTGGCGAGAGTTGTTATTAATGAGGTCGCTATAATGTGAATTAATGTGCGAGTGCACAACAGTCTTTAAAGGTTAGACTGTTGCCGTGCGGAGGAGAAAAGGAAGGAAGGAAAAAAATCTTTAAAGGTCAGAGCATGTGCTCTGCCTGGGCCAGTTGAGTGTTTATTACTTCGCTCTATTGATTTAGTAATGATGATGACCAAGGTGAAAATGATGATGATAGCAAAGATGCTGATGATAACTTCATAAAATGGATAGAGCTCATCTTACAGTCTATATAACTAGCTTAGGATCTTAGAACATTATAATTAAGACACTAGTAAACACATCCCACAGATGTCCCCAGTGGGATCCATTCTGCGGGCTTAAATTACAAAAATATGAAATATTAAAGAACAAAGGGGGGTTTAATTTCCTCCTGAAAGATGGGCAGCTAAGCACAAACAATGGCAGCTCTCTTTACACCAAATACAATATAAAACTCACAAGAATTTTCCAGGAGTATTCTGGGCAGGTGACAGTCTTCGTACAGCAGCATTCGTAGCAGCAACTTGGGATTGCATTCTGGGTCAGAGGTCAGTAGCTTTAACTGGCATGCCAAGGCTGCCTCGCCCATCAGGCCATCACTGAGAGCGATGAAGGAAAGAAGGAGAAAAAAAAGTTGACAGTTCTGCAGTGTCAGGTGAGTATTCAGATAGAAGTCTATTTAGCAAGAGACCACAAAGATGCAGGAAGGCTTTACAAATCAAAGACAAAGACAGAAGTGTTGGAAGACAGTCTGGGAGGTAATAACTGGGGAATAGCTACAATGGTAACTTCCTTCAGTGTCACTCACTCCACATAAGGACTTAGTATCAAAATGCCTTCACTCTTCCTTACTTATAGCCTGAATTGGGAATGAATTAGCTCTAATCTTAGCCAGCTAAAAGCAAATTAACATTTGGGAGACAGCCAAATACATAAATATATAGCAATACCCCCCTCCTACATCTTTTGTATAACCAAGAGGCTGCAGCCAGCTGTGAGTAATGAGCCGTATCCTTGGTGTGTGAAAGTGTATGAGTGTGTGCCGTTGCTTGTGGTTATGTATGTGTGCAAGTATGGGAGCACGCCGACATGTGCGCCTGCATGTTATTTTATACATCTCAATAAAATCTAATGGAAAGAGTGGTCAGAGTTGGGCTTAAGAGCAAGGAGGGGTGAGGCGGCGCAGGGGGGTGTCCGCCCTGAAATTAACCATTCCATTTGAGCCAAAAGGCTTGAGCAGAAAGCACCCTGCTGCTTGACTGAGGAAAACTATTCCTCAGTCTGACAGAGCAATTTATGATGTCACCGAGACTGAAAATCTAAAAGAAATCCTCTTTTAACTGCGCTGATAAATCTACGGTGCAGGGTCAGCTTACAGAACCAAGACACACACAGACGCATGGAGTACATGTGCAAAGGAGAGAACACAAAAACAGAAACCCAAAGAAAAACTACAACTCATATAGTTTTTATTTTTTTACTGCTTGCAATGTTAAACATTGTTTCTGTGATTTAAGTGTTTCATTCAGTAACATTTGAATTTTTTATGGACCAAAAAACAGTTTGGGTAAAGCAATCAAGTCCTGGCTTTGGGCCCTCTTGGGCATCATGATGCTCTGAAGGAGGACGAAATGGAAAAAAGTCCATAAAATAAAACTTATTTCAGCTCTTAAATACTTCGAAGGAACGTAGGCGTGAGTTTGATTTGTGCACCTCTGGCTGTGAGAGATTTGAAAGAAGAGGAGGGTGGAGACCAGGGTGAGGCTGGAGTGATTGACTGTACAGCTCATAGCAGCAACTGGACGCAAACATACGAACATAAATACTGTACATGTGGATGTGAGAGAAATGAAAGGGGGGAAAGTGGTGACAAGTGTGAACTTTGTAAAAGCTCCCACTATCCCTTTATCTGTGTCAGAGGTGATGCTGGTTTAAGAAGTTTTCTCCAACCTCGCATCTGTGTTAGATTGTCACTGCAACTCTAGCTTAAAGCCTGAGCAGCAGGTTATACATCTCCTCATGCAGAATGCAGGTGTACCTCCTAACACACACACGGTTGTTCGTTGAGTGGAAGAGCTGGCGTTGCATACCAGGTTGTGTGTGTGTGTGAATATTCAAGCTTTATGTGCACCTACTGTATGATGGGTGACAGATGGTATGATGGGTGTACTTTACATACCGTATGGCCCACTCTGTGTAGAGGTCAGGCTTGATAGCATTTAGCCAGCGAACAACGGGGCTTTCAGGCTGGTGTGATGTAAAGTCCTTCGAAGCATTAATCATAAATGTCCTGGAGGGATTTGCAGCTTTAAAACACACATTTGCAATTTGCACCAAAGGCTCGCTCTTTTTTTTTTCTTTTACTATAATTTAGTTAAACAAAAAAAGATTTTGTGAACATAATACCAACCTGTACACTAAAGATAAGGGTGATGTGACAATTACTAGGACTGTCAGCAGTTGATCACACAGGCTGTGGATTTGGTACAGCCAGTCGGAACCACCTGCTGTAACTGCAGTTTCTGAAGATGAGCTGATACACACCAAGGACTCGGGACTCTCGCATACACTCCACAGAAAGTGCTCCACATAAAGCAATATTGCTGTTATGTCACATCTTAAAAACAGAGAGAGGAAAAATGAAAACAGAAATATGACGTGTCGGTAGAAAGCCTTGTTGAAAAAAAGCCATTTTTATGTGATGCTATATTTGGAAAGTTAAAGGTCCAGATGTTAGATTTCACTTTAAACGTCACTGCTTTTTTGTTATACCCATGCATTGCTTTTATTAAAAGTCATTCTTTAAGTTGATAAAAAAAATTCAGTTTGTCATTTGATCATCAATCCTTACTTCAATCAATATCAGCAACACATTAAAGGACTGATACAGGGCAGACAAGGCCGAATAAGAGTGGCTATCTGTTTAACTTTGCGACTGCTATGCACAAAAAAACAACAAAGCAACCCTAAACCAGATTTTTTTTAAATATCCCGTTATGCTACAGATTTATACCCAAATTTATGTTTGTCACTATGTTTCACCCTTAATGTGTGTCAAAGTTCAACACAGCTCAGAATTTGACCATGAGGGAAGCAAAAACACAGTAAGTTCATAAAGTGCACCGTTAATGTGCCAACACTGCATCCTACGGTGGCCCTGAAGTGCAAACCACCACAACAAATCACTAAACACAACAACAAATAAAGAATCACAAAAACAAATTTAAAAACACTAAAACAAATTCAAAAACACAAAACAAAAGAGGAATCACTAAAACAAATTCAAAAACAAAATAACAAATTGAAAAACACAAAAACAAATAGAGAAACAAAATTAACAAATTGAAAAACACAAAAACAAATAGAGAAACAAAATTAACAAATTGAAAAACACAACAACAAAAGAGGAAGCACAAAAACAAATAGAGAAACGAAATTACATTAAGCAAACCGGAAAGGGTAGGTACCAGTCAGCAACAGGGAACATCACTGATTGGACAACGGAGCTGTCTGTCTTTAGAACCGGAAGTTATTCTCCGGTCTGGTAGTAGCTCCTTCTTTGAGCTAAAGAGCTTCATTATGGCATCTTGTGGCTTCCTCCAGGAGAATTCGGGAGTTTATTTTCTTTGAACATGACTTCTGATGGAGCAGCAAGGAGAATGAAGGAGACAACGCTACGGTAGGTGTTTATTTTCACTATAAATGTCCGTTGTACGTGATCAGCCATATGACCTGGAGATGCCAGGGATTTCACTGAATATCATAGCTGGTCACGCTTCTTCCTCCAGCAGCAGGGACCAAAATACAGCCGTAAAATAACCGGTACAAACGGGATCTGCCGGGTTTTTTACATCTAAACACATTGTAAACAATGCTCGGTGACGTAAACAACGTGTGGTGGCGTTTATTGCATATTTTATCATCAGGAGGCTGTTTCTCACTCTCAGCCACTACTTTGAAACACATTTTATACAATCAGTGCCCTGTAAAGGCAGACACAAGCAGAAAATCCCTGACTTTTCCCTCAACAACAGAAAACACATAAACCTGCTCCTGTCAGTTTAACAAAAATACTTAAGTTTTAGGTTTAAACAACTTTACCAGTTATTATGGGACAAGAAAACGGGATTAATCTAAATGGATAATAGCAAATTTGATTAGACATACACCACCTACAAAAACACTAGTTTTATTTAGTCCACAACTGTATTTTTAGTTTTTCTCCTCCGTTTTACTTATACTGTGCCTCGTTTTTATGTTTCAGTCATTTAGATTTTAAAATGACAAAAGATCAAATTAAAGATACTGTTTTATTAACTTGTCGTTCCTCTTACTGATCTAATCTAAAGCCTTCATCACAAATTGATATATCATTCTGTATGCTAGAGGTCACGTGTTGAAACCTTTGACCCTTTATATTTATTTCTATTTAACCCTGGGTACGAGCCTTGCAGACCCAAACATGACACTTTGTGTACATCCTGTTTGTTTCAGATCCTGGTCAAGGCCATGCTGAGGAAGCGCTCGTTCAGTAACCCCTTCGAGTGCCCGAGCAGGCGAGAGGAGCGGTCCATGTCTGCACCTGGGAGCCTGCTCATGTAAGCAGCACACACACTCCAGCCTGCCCTCATCTCTCCTGCATAATTCTTTCACACACAATGCTGGGAGATGAACCTGCATGAGCTGAACCCTATTTCCGATAACTCTAAAGATTCTGAGATCTGCACTTCACACCCGTCTCCTCCTCCTCTTCCATCAGGTTAACTTGCACTAGTTCTCGCTGCAGCACCTGCTGCTTTGCATTGCCATAGCACCATAATTCAGTCTTTCATTGTATGCAGTAGAGCTTACTGCTTTAAGGGCATGATTTCACTGAATGTCATTGCTGCTGCAAGAAGCTGGTCATGTCACAGACCTACATGATCAGCAGGTGGTGTTATTCTCACCACTGACAGGACATCTTCAAGTAAGAAAGTTCAAGATTAGGAGCTGCAGCCAGTGTTTTTTTTAACCATGAATGTACAAGTAACTTGCGTTTAATAATAAGCCACAACAATATGACGAGTAACTGAGATATACTAATGGTTAACAAGTATTAGTATCCACTGTGACATTTACATGATATTATAACAATTATTTTATGCTGAACATGGATCTATGTAACTGTAACTGTGTTAAAACTGATTTTTTGTTGTTATATTTATATCTTTCAGGCTCTGGAACAAAAACTCTGCCAGATGACTCGGTGGATCCGTGGTGCCAGTAGACACCAGTGGTGGAGATGCCAAGGTTGTGCCAGGAAATTACATGGTGGTGTCAGGAGATGCCAAAGCAGAGGGTCTTTTCAGCTGTCATTTCTAAGCTGCCACAGTTTAATAGTGCAACAGCAGCCCCTCGTCTCAGATTTCTTTTGTCAGGAGACAATATTTTCTGCACAAACTAGCAAATTTTGTTTGATATTAGAGACATACATTTGTGACCTAAACGGAATCATTAATCATTCTTGAAAATGACACCACTTTCTTGTAAGAAATTATTTATTTAAAATAAATGAGAATGAATAAAACACAAATCAACAGTCTTGTTCTTTGGGGGGTTTCCCCTATCAAAACTAACTATAAGACATTTTGATGCTTTGCTTGATGAAATTCCACGTGTCTACTATTTCAGAACCAGCTCTCCTCAAACCTAGAAAAAAATAAGTATTTTTTTTATCAACAAGTTATTTGCAGAACTTCTCATCAGTTTTTTTTTAAACAAAAGTGATAATTTCTGCTGGAGACCTCTGGTCAGACTTCTCAGCTGGTTTTGGCCTGGAGGCTTTCAGCTACTAATTCATCCATTGTTCTTACAGCAGGAAAACTTATTGGCCCATCAAAAGTCATGGTCTTGCAGCAATTGTGTCTTTCCACATCCTGTTCAAAAGAATAAATACAAACAGTATGTTAGTTATTTTAATTTTTGTTTGAG
>SSNR01000009.1:3957210-3971404 GCA_006937965.1 Callopanchax toddi | reverse complement strand
GGGGGGGGGGGGGGGGGGGGGGGGGGGGGATCAGGATGAAGCAAGAAGGAGAAGCGGGGTTTAGATTGGTTTAGGGCAAAAAAAAAAGGCAGTGGAGTTCCAGGGGTGCTATGCTGTTTCCAGACAGTCCCAGTGTAGACTGCAGACTTCAGACATCTGAATCCCAGGAGCCCTCGGGGCAGCATGGAAGCCACAGATGTTCTCAGGAAGCTCAGAGTATAACACTCAGATGGAAGGGGGAAAGTGGGAGGTAAAGGTGTATTGTGGGAATGAAACGAAGAAGCAAGAAAGCTCTAGAGTATAATTCCTAGAGTTTGTAAGATCTGCAGAACAAGTCTGCTAAGACGTATGGCATTAGTTTCCTCCTCTTACACAAAAAGCTGTGAAATCATCCAAAACAGCTGCTTTAGCTGCTACTACATGCAAACAAGGGTAAATAACAGTGACATATACTTAAACTAAACTCAAAGAAATGTTTGGTGCATTTTTTCATCCAAGGTTATGTGGGTGTGAGAGCAAATTAAGCTGAAGAGGGAACACAGGAAATATCTGCATACTTTACCTCATAGAAGGGTTTGGGGTCAGCCCAGTTATGACTCTCTGCATCATGGAAAATGCAGGTCATGCAAACTTGGATGCAATAGTTGGTCAACTGTTCTTTAAAGGCCTTGATTGTCTCTTGGTACTTTTGGAGAGGAAGTAGAGTCAGGGACCTGGACACAAGAGAAGGAAAACACATTTCTTCAAATACAAATCAAAATCTACAGGTATATTACAACTGGATCATGCATAAACCTCCTTCTTACACTTTAGCTGAAGTTGCATCTGAATCCTTCAACCTGACACTGTAATATCCTAACCGCTGGTGCACATAAATGCAGGAAGAAAGCAAAGCAAGCAGGTTCTTCAGGGGTGCAGAAGATGGCACCTCCAAGGCCCTCTCTTGCAAACGACCCAACATGGCAAACGCCGCCTTGCCACAAGCTTCCACAAAGCTTGATCGCACCCCCAGGAGAGAACAGCTCCTGCAGGCGACTGCCAGTTGTAGTAAGGCATCAAGCTCGATCAGAATTGCTCCACAGAACTGTGAGGAGACAGAAAGGCAAACATGAAACAGCATGCTATCAATACCAGATGTAAAATATGTCAGTTGAGACGAATACACATCAGGAAGAGATCTCAGAATACAAAACAAAAAAGAAAATTTGCTGTATTTTATACCATGCATAAGCTATTACAACTAAAAAGCAAATGCAGACCAATGCAAATGCAGAATACAGATGTCTGAGGAAAGCAAAAACTTTAAGAATACATCACTCTTGTTCCAAAATGGTATCCATCACAAAAGCCACGTTTAAAGAGAAATGTTTTCGCACAAACGAGACCATGAGACAGGCAGGGTGAGAGGTAAGAATACAGTCAAGTAAAGGTGAGAGGAAAAGAGAGCTATAAATAACCTGCAGCTGATTTTATAAACTGCCAGGCCAATAAACAAGACTTATTCACATTTGTCGTGGAGACAGACCTACAGGGACAGAGATCTCTACAGTTTTCCTTCTTCGCTGCCAGAGAGGCTCTTAAAATAGCTGAGTGTGTGTGTGTGTGCCTGCACACAGGAGGACTGTGGGTTTTAAAAATCAGAATATTTTAATTAATTATAAAGTTTCAAAGAAGAATTGTTGAGATAATGTTATACCATTCTCTCACAAACATGACGCTGGACTTGCTCTAGTTTTAACTTGTTAAAAGCTAGTGATGCTTATAATGAATTTTCTTTATATACTGTATGCATTTATGCTGCCAACACTTTAAAAAGCATAATGCACCTTGTGATTTAATGCACAAACACCAGTGCCTCTCCCACATAATATGATTCTTATTGATATCATACTGAGAAAAGCGAAAGATGATCAGGCAAGTGCCAACAGCTCACTTATGTGCGTTCAAATACAAATTTATGTTCCTATATATGGCCAGTGAGTGAATTGAATCATTAAAAGCCTGAAAAAAGACTGAGGGGAAAATACAACTCAGAAAACTCAAAGTCAATCAATCAGCATGTATTGTCTCCACAGTTTCACCTGGGCATATGGTCACTTTAAAGATACATAGTGTGCACATAACTGACAAACTCACAAAGTCCACAGTCTTTTATCCTTAAAAACTTTGATTGTGGTCTTAGAACAATGACCATTTGGACAATTAAGTTAAAATCTGACTGCGTGTGGCCAGCAGGAGCTCTGACAGAGGTATTTCACACACACACTCAAACAGAAACAATCACAAACATGCATCCTGCAGAAGACAAGCTGAAACTGTAAAAAACTATAATCAGTCTGGAATCTCACCAGGGCCAACAGAGCAAGGTGAAACAGAATTGGAAGTTTTTAAGTAAGGGAGGACTGTTTGTGAGCTCAAAATGTGGAGGAAACATGAATGGGAATTTCAGTTAAGTCTGATCGTAAAATAACATCAATTTACATTTATGATTAGAATCTAAGAAGAAACAAAGATAGTTCAGACCCAGAGTCTGACAGGTCAAATTCCAGCTGTTGAACAGAGGCTTTTTATTATTCATTTGTCTGCAGGAACAAAAAGCAAAGAGAATTCTGATGCATGAGCAATATCACTACAGTCCTCATATGTAGGGCAATATTCACAGTGAAGTGAGTTCACATGATAAAAGACAGCACTGAGGTATAAAATCATGAATATAAAAGTGTGAAATATTGATCCAACATAATGTCTTTCAACAGGCAATATTTTACATATTGCAAGTTATTTGCTCTGCTTTCTAGGACATGTGCCAGAAAGAACAAGGGGGAGAAAAAAATATATGTACAGTGTATCGTACAGTTTCATCTTGAATGTCTCTCCAGCTCTGTGTTATTGAATGCAAATGCATGCAAGTATAACCTTTTGCCTGAAAGGCTCTCATCTTTGAAGCATTGACCTACACATAAGTATGGTGTACAGGTCCTGAGCGCAGACAAATTCTGACACCGGTTTGCAATTAGAGATACAAACGCTGTCAGAGTAAAAGAGGATGGAAAAGGAAAAGGTGGAGGAGAGGGGAGGGGAGGGGGAAACAAGAGAGGTGCGAGAGGAATTATAGGGGTCTGAACAGTGGAGGAGAGTATAGTAGATGAGCTGATAGGAGAAATGTAGGTTAGAGAAACTTTCAAGAAGTTTCAAGCGGAGCTCCCTGAGAAATTGTTCAGTTTTACTGAAACAGAAAAGACAAGGAAGAGAGTTTAGTGTGGCTGTCCAGCACCAAGCACTCCTAGATCCTTTGTGGTGTTAGATCCTAAGCCTGGTTTCACATCACTGGTCTTCTTCCTGAGAAAAGTCAATCTCAAGAGTCTACTTCACCTCTCCTTGCCATTTCCCAGGCCCTCTCTTCTCATCCTTTGCTGAAGCTATCCCTTCTTTATCCCGCTCGCTACTTTGCCTTTGTGCAGCATCCCTCTATCATTAGTACACCCTACATCCTCCATTTCCCCCATTGAAAACCTTTCTCTACACATCATCTAACCTTCATAATATCAACTATACTGGTGCTTGGTTTCTTCCGGTATCCGTTTTGTCCCCTGGTGTCCTCCCCTCAAGTAATACTGATGACTTTTCCCAAGGCCCTTTCTGATCCAGGGTGTCAACTGTGTCAGGCCCAAATTATTTGGGCTCTCCATTACAGCAGCAGCTTTGTACTGGGGTGACAAAATGCATTAATCTCCCCAGGTCTGAGTGTTGTGTGTAAACCTGCATTGTTCAGTCAGACAGACAGTAATAAAGAAGGATGAAGGGGACAGGGGACTTAGGGGAAAATAAGCTCATGCACAAGAGGAGGAGTGGCAAACTGAGGTCTTATCCAGAGGTTACTCAGACACAGAATTAAAGCTACACACCACACCTGTGTGTGTGTTGTTCTGCCAGAAAGATGTGCATAAGGGCAAGATTTTACACATAAAGTATTATGATGTGCCTTACATAATAAAGCATAACACTTTTGCTATTGAAAAATCATGAGATCATTCAAAATTGCATAGAACATTAAATTACATGCCAGTTTTTAATCCTGGGAGAAAAATTGATAACATAAAAACAACAGAAAGATTAGTAGATTAAATACTGTAAGATTCCCATCATCCAACAGTACCTTGGCTATCTTTTTAGGTGTCTTTCTGTCTGAGTGATTACAGAAGAAGTCTTCTTTAAGATGCCTGTTGTCAACGGAGAATTCGGAGACAGGGCTCAGGTTGACGGAAGTGTCTCCAGAAGAATGTAAGGCCTCGTCCTGCTGTAGATTCTTGGCACAGACATCATCCAGCACCACTTTGACACAATGCTCCATGTGGGGGACTAGTCCACTAAACGCCGACCTCCAGTTAAATTCCAGTGTGTGAGCCTGAAAAACAAAATATTGTGTCAGTTCATATCTGAATGCTGGGGTAACTGTTCTTCCATTGAGTTGCTAGCAATTATTTTACCAGTTGGTACACAGAAAGTTGTAATCCGTCTGAAGTACATTAAAGGAAATGTGACTTTTATGTCTCACCTCTGGACTGTGAAGTTTGTCTGAGGTGGGTTTCTTGTCTTCTGCTGTCATGTTTGAATCTTCTTTCATCCGGTTTTTCAAAATGCCTAAACAACAACACAATAAAGCAGCTATAATAGCTTCATTTAAATAATGAAGTTAGTACACAGCACACCGTATTTGGAGTAAATATGCTTAGTGAAGTTCTTTCATATTATCAGTAAATGTGTCATGAAAAGCTGTGATTTGTAAATAGAAGTTGTAGCTTCTGTTGATTGTTTATTCATTTGTTTGTTCCCTTTTCCCCATCACCAAATATTAGCGTGTATGTAAGTGTGGTTGTTTTGGACCACTGTTTTGAGGCCTTGAGATTGCGTTTGACCTGTGGTCATGTTGGTCTTTTGAAAGAACACATGTCAAAAAAACATTTATAACTGAAGATCCAAGTACAATAAATCCACAGTCCAAATTAGCTACTCATGATATATATTTTTTTAAACTTCAAATTTTCTGATGCATTTACACCTCTATCACAGTGATGTGATTTTGTTTTGATATGTGATATACAAATAAAGTTTACTTACTAACAAACAAAATGGACAATATAACTGAGAAGAAATAAAAAGGTTATGTTTTAGTAGAATATTTAGCAATTCAAAAACATTCTGTATCTGTATTTTGACATGTTGTTTATGTGGACAGTCGAGGTATTTCAGTATTTTCGTTAGAACAATGTGGACGAAAAATTTTCAATAATAAGTAAATATTTTTTGCTTGAAAGGAAATCTGTAGTAGTGTAGAGGTGGTGGTCAAGAAAATTATTTCCATCCAAAACAGCAACACTAAACATCATGTGTACCCCTAAACTTTAATCAATTAAAGTAGGTGATATAAATAGATGCTTTGCATTTGTTTTGAACAGCTAAAATAGTTACAAAGTTGCATTTTATTTCAAATTATAATCATATTTCTACTGAACAGATGCATTGTGAAGCTAGTGCCTATAGAGGTTATTCATGAAACTACAGGTTTTGGCACAACTTCAACAACTTAGTCATGCGTCCTGAGAGCTCTTACAAGTAAAAGTCCATGTGTCTGGAATACAACTGCACATGCATCAAATGGAATAGCAAAAATATTCTGCTGGAAACAGATTTACAAGTGATTTGAACCTAGATTGTTACAACAACATTCAGGGTGCGTCCATGAAAGATGACTGTGTGGGAAGGTGCTGTGAATACAACTGTGCAGAATGCTGAATTGGGTTTCAATTAAAAAGCATGAACATCAAGGCCATAGTTTCCTAATCAGAAAGCGAAGAGTAAGACCCCAGGCGAGGCAATTTAACCGAACAAGACCACGTGCAATGGAAGAAGAAGGAAGCAGCGAGCACATCACTTTTTGACCTTTAAGCCCATCTGATGAATTTCTGGTAATTAAGCCGTTTGATTGCCTGGAATTAATGATTTGGATAACTGCCCTTTAAAGGCTGTTTACCTCTCTGTAAATTGAGCCTTTCCGCAAGTCTTGTTTTTGTAAATGTAACCTTTATGGAAATTACTCCATGCACCAAAAGCTTTCATTTAACATCTCTGCTGTGGCAGTTCAAAGGGGAAAGAGGAAAAGGATACTAAAGGCTTATGTAACACCCAAGATAATTCCAAACTAATAAACACGCTTTTTTTCCAGACACAACACAGACTTTATGCTAGAATTAGTAATGGTGTGTGTATGGATGTGTGTGTGAGGCTGCTCCTGTCTGGAGCAGTGGCAGACATGCAGAGCTGTAGATTTCGATTTGGGAAAACGAAGATCATATGTGAAACCTCATGTGAATGTAAATGATCCTGCTCAATATTTTGAGAAAAAACAAACCTGTACCTTTCTCACAGGGGGCATCCTCTGTGCAGTTTATGAAGGTCACGTTAGTGACCAGCTCCCTCACATTGTTTTCAAACCCCAGCAGGATGCACGCCAGCTGGGTTAACGCCTTCAGCTGGTGGGAGGTCAAACTGAAGCTCCTAGTTTTCACTGGAAGCTCCATTGGTGCTGTGAATGAGGGTAAAAAGAGAAAAAGAGATCAAATAGTCGTTGCATAAGATTGTATAACTGACAGAGAGATGCAATGCTGTTCAGAAAAAGGAATAAACAACTTCATGAGGTTTTCTTCCCAATCTCCCCGCCAACAGGCACTCATTAGCAAACACCCCCCTCAGAAGTCTTGCTGCGCATGACACCACTTGTAAATATCGACCCATTCATGTTTTCCCAATACACGGCATAAACAAAGAAAACTGAGGAAAAATATGCAAAACTTTGCTCCCTGAGAAGTCACACATGCACAACCTTCCCTCTCAGCAACTAAACTTTTTTTCCCCCTAACCCGCTGATGACCCTCTCGGCAAATATGGATTTCCCATTTTGGAGGCTGCCAAAGCCATCACCCGGGGGATGTTCCGCATTAAGCTGGAGAATGGGCGGCTGGGAGATGTGTTGCCATACGCTGAGACACATGCACAAATACTTTTGTGGGTCCGCTTAAATGAGCTCCTCAACTGCAAAGGCATTTGGGAATGGATGAGCTCAGTATTAGCCTTGACTCTGAAAGCACAGAGATGATTGAGCACTGAGACGGAAAGAACAGAGAGAAAGGGCTGGGGGGGGGGGGTGTCTTTCTTCCAATAACGGTGACATTATTGCCTCTGGATCCTAATGTAATTTTGCTATATTGTTAAACAAGATCTGACAATATGACAACAACACTGTCCCCAAGGATGTCTGATTTAATCATGCATGAGGTTTGATTCAGTGTGTTGTGTCTGGGCATTTGTGTATGTTTATATGAGTACTAATGAGAATGAGTCACAGCGGTTTTTTGTGTGCTTGTGTCTGGAGTGTGTGTGTGTACACACGTGTTGATATGCATGTAATGTGGGTCATTATGAATAACTTGATTCGTAGACAACACTTGCACACACATTTGCACATGTCAGTCTTGGCAAGATAATTGTCAACACTGCGACCAGATGTTGTGGTCACCAAGAAGATATCCTCGTCCCAAGACTGTTTTTTGTCCGCAATCTTATGTGTATACATTTATTTATGTGCAAGTGTGTGTAAATGCATGTATGAAATTGCAGGTGTATTGCTGTGTAATTATCTGGGGTGTGTTTGAAAAGTGTGTGCTTGTATTTGTGTTTGTGTGTAATTAAGCTACATGGCTCTGCAGCTCCCCTGTAATGGGTTCCAGTGGGAGTCTGGGCTTGGGGAGACTTTTTCATGCTGCAAGTGTGTGCAGAGTGACCTGGTTGACACCCAGCCTTGTTCCCTAACGCGCACATCCACGTGTGCACTACCAGATTTGTCTATTCTGGGCAAATCAAGAGCATTCGGTTCTTAAAGCAAAAGGAAAAGTAAAACTGCCAACAATTCTAAAGTAACCAAATCCAGCCAATGAAAAGGGACACGTTTGGGAGATAGCCACTTGATTTCATAAAAGCTTTCACTACAGCCCTCCTGCCCCCAATCCCTACCTTCTCTTGGGTGCTCATCTGAGCACAACAACTATTACCCGCCACTTCATCTGGAGCGTCACCTTTTACAGCCTCTCTTCTCTCCAACCATTCATTCCACTCATTCCATCAACCTGTGACCCTTCGATGGCTTCACTTGCTCACTAAGTCAACTCTAAATAGTGGTACATGACCTTGATGTTTAGCAGCGCTGAGCATTGTCTTTTATTGGACTCTGCCCCACAAGCTATATGGGTATTTATAGTCACCTCCCTAGCCAAATAGGCCTATAGCCATAGAAGTCTAGTACATAGCCATCTAAACCTCATTATACCTTTGTCACAACAGTGAGACCAAATTGAAGCTCCCATAGCCACTTGATGGAGAGGGTGTGCTTAAAAGCACCCAGGTGTGTCATACAGCAAAGTACATAGCATGTCTTGCAGAGCAGAATGAGGTGGGAGGGGCACTAGTGGGCAGAAGAGTTCAATTGAAGGTCAATGTACTGAGAATCAATAAGGGAGGAGCTGGTGCTAAGAGAGGGGTGAAAATTATACGTTTGTATAAGAGATCCTCCGCATCACATTAAAATGTAGAAATGCTCTTCTAAATGGGAAGAGAAATCGAAAACCATGTTGCTGTGATCACTATAAAAGCAGGTGTCATCTTGTCAAAAGTCCTGAAAGCATAAAACACACAATAAAATATGTGTATAAGAATCCCACAGAACAATAAAAAACATGGAAATATCAACTTTTCAGTGTTTAACATTTGCACATTTTAGTTTGCAGCTTGTATTAATGATAGCAGCATAACACAGAGGGAGAAAACCGAGTAGGTATTTTTGGTGAGCTAATCGTTTTTTTTTTTTTTTCTTGTTTCTGTGGGTTCTATCAGCTCTACAGCACACTAACACACGCAGACACACAAACTGGTCTTGACTGGCAGGGAATAGAAAGAAAAAAGAGAAAGCAGGAGATCTAGAAGAAGGAAAAGGGGTGGTGGTTAGGGATGAAAACACGGGGAAGGGAAGGAGGGGCGGGATAAGGGAATTCCCTTAGCAGTTGTTATTGATTCCGGTGTTTACGGGCGAATAGTTTAGTGCCGTTTACAAAACAGAACAGATGCAGCCAGTGAGCAAAAAGGTAAACAATTGCTGTGTGGCGGGCTGCCAAATCCCCAGTCTGATGTATTAAACTCACGGTGAAGAGCATTTCCCCTTTGGCTGCACTTATTGCCACTTCATTTCCTCTTCGCTCGCATACACACTCTCCCCTTCTTGCCATCTCTCTCCTTCATGTCTTTTTTTTTTCTCTCTCTCTCTTGTTCCCTCATTTAACTGTGAGAAAAAAATACAAAAGAACAAGAGTGTAGGGTGCTTTTTGCCGTCTGGCTATTTTCTGTCCTTTTCTGACCCAGGAGGCCTAGTTCTTCCTAACAGAGCCATTAGTAGAGGGAATTGCATGTGTCTGACATGGCCGAAAACCAATTATTAGACACTTTCTAGCAAATGATGCCCAAGTCTTTGGGGAATGAGCAATCACGCAATAATTTGGCCAGTGATTTAATTTCTCTCCAGCAGAGCATCTCACACACTCTCCTCTTCTGTCCCTCATTTTTCCTTCTTCCTTTCATTTCTTTCCTCTGTGTAGTGTAAATGAGACCATCTGAGTGAAGGTTTACATCTTTCTATCCACATTGTCCAACTAGCCTCTTATCGTGTGATTAGAAAACAATAAGCTTTGTACAACTCCCTCTGCAGGTGATGTAAGCATTCAGCAACATCAGAGCCAAGAGGCTAGGGACAGAGGAATTCAGGAAAGTCAGGCAAGTTTAGTCCAAATTAGGTGATGAAAATTTTAATTAGATTACAAAGTGAATAAAATGCATAGATACTCAATTAGAGAATGTTTTTTTAAATGAAGTTTCAACCAGTGTTTGAATCTTAAAGTTTTTTTAATCATTGTCATGAACTTGATGTTAAGAGAAGAAAATAACAGACTTAAAATGATCCAATATAATGCTCCTTTTGTGATATGAGCACAATTACACCCATCAGAACATCCAAGGACAATGAAACAAGCCATGCACAAACTTCTAGATTTTTTTATTATGATGATGAAAAGGAACCGTTTTACTTGTGTTGAAGTCAATACCTGCTCATTCACTCATTAATCTACATTATTTGACACTGAGGTTGAAGGTTCCTAAGCTGTAGCTACTGTAGTTGAGGATGACGACCATCAAGACCAATTCTGATGTTGGCTTTTCTTTTAGTCAAAGGGATTTATTTTTCTACTGTTGCCCTGTGTTTGCTCAGGATGGTGTGGAATGAAATGAATCCACTGTATGCAGTTGGATTTGAATCTGGCCCTGTTTTGATATGAATTAAACTTATAAGAGAATTGGATTAGCTGCCTGTTGTATAGCTTTGACTTATGGATGTAAAAGTTCCCAGGGTGTTTCAAGGTTGAATAACTCTAGAATAAGCCACCAAGTCATCATAATTAAAAATAAGTGCAGTATATTTCTGAATTGTCTTCGGTGTTCACTGACACTACCTTTTCTTCTTTTTCAGATTCAGAAACTAAATTAAGGAATAAAATCAAATATCTTCAGCCAAGTGCAAAAAGTTCCCATTTGTTCAAACTTCTAAAGGTAGAGAAGCAATAAAAGCAAAGTACCAGCTGTTAATGAAGCAACTGGCATTTCCAGTGTGATATTTATCTGACAAGCTGTCAACTATTTATACAAAAGGTACCAAAATGCAGAAACATCAATATCAAACTGCTTTGGTCCTTCCAGTGTAACGTGTGTGACTCGGTGTGAAGTATACCAACATGTGTTTTACTTTACAGGTGTCATGCTATGCAACAGCACTTCAGTGTGTTTGGTGCATCTGTTTTCTGTCAGGGTGTCGATCAGGGTGGTGTGGAAGCCTCGAGGTAAGTCTGTACGTGGATCAGTTTGTCTGTGGGTGAAAGGAGGCTCGGTGCCACCGCAGACCTCCTGCTAGGCCCTGTGACAGCTTGGGTCCTCTTTGTCAGTTGCGGCCCACTGCTCACCCAGACAGCCTTATTATGGGAGGACTCCTGCTGTGTTTACCCAATATACAGCAGGACACTTGCACGCACTGACACACACACACCCAAATGCTTGTCTGAGCTTCTTTCCCTGGGTGCTGTCCAACCAGGCCACAGCAGGGGCAAGTTGGCCTTCGCAGAAGGAGAAAGTGGCAATATTTGATATCTCAATTAATTTTCTTTGCCAAGAGGGATGTATATTTGTGAAGCTTTGAGTGGTGAGAGGGGAAGGGTTAACATTTCTCTGCTTTGAATTTGTTTTTGTATCCTTCAGTGGGTTTAATACTGTTTTTAGCACTTATTACAGTGAACCTTACAGAGGTAAAAAAACAACGGGTTAATATTTCTCTGGCCTTCTTCGCATACTTGAACTAAGCAGCCTGGATGAGGAACATGAAAGAATGCACCATCATGATAGGAGCATTTCATTAAATCCCACTTGTTTAGTGCCCTTGTTCACATTATTGTTTTCAAGCCCCTAGCAAATCACACTGACTCTTCATCACAGAGTGCAGCCTCCTCTCAATAAGCTATCCTTTTTTTTTTGGTCTGTGCTTTCTCAATAGAAGGTGCCAGGAAAATGTTCATATCCTTGAGCTGCTCAAGAGTGATACACAAAAGCCATTGTGACCACTCAGAGAATATGGGGGGGTGAATAAATGAAACGCAGAATACACATTCTCAAGGGCCATGAAACATAATCTTTTTTTTTTAATATTTCATTGGAGCCATGATTTAGAGAAAATGATCGCTGAAAAAGACACGCACATAAACACCATGCAGAGATAAATGACGCAGCTCTTCTTCATCATGATTAGTAAAAAAAATACTTCTAATTCTGCAAGGACAGCAGGAGAGCTGCATAAAAAAAGAACACGATTCATAAGGTGTAGGCATCTCGCTAAGAGCTTTCCCCACATGTTCACGGTGACACACACACAAACACCTCCAGACCTTAATTATGTGGCAGTATGCGGGTGCACATCCCATGGCTGACAGTGTGTATAAACTCAGGCAGAGATATGATCTAGTGAGGAGCTGCTCTTATTAAATATTAACAAACGCCATTCCCAAGTAGCCTCAATCCCCACAAGCATCTCCAGTGCCAGTCAGTGCCTCAGCCTAGCTATCTCGCGTCGCTACAGAACCTCTTTCCCTGCTGAATAGGCTGCTGTGCTGTCTCTAAGAAAGAGTTCAAAGAGTCTGAAAGGGCGAGGAGGAGGGTGCAGCGGCGGGCGGCGAATGTGCTCGCAATACAAGTCCTAACTGAATCCTTTTTTTATCTATATGAAGCTGTTGACGATGTCATATGGGGAAATTAGTGGAGGTGGAATTTTAAATCAGCGCTATCAAAAATAGTGTTGCAAAGTGTCTGAGCAGAGTTTCTCAACCTCAACTTCACCCCTGTGGTCGATTGTTAGGGAATAAATTGTAAGTGTGTGTGCAGAGAAATCGGAATAAAAGCTTTTGATGTCCTACAAAAACAGAGATCTACTATGCATACAAATGCAAATTACCGATGCCATATGGTAATTTAATGATGCATTTTTAAAAAGGACATATTAAATGACTCTTGATCTCACATTTTATTGTGTAGGGCTGCAATTAGTGCACACACACACACGGATAAAACTCAGACAAATAGGGAGATATGAACGAGGCCCAAACTCACAAAACACACAGCTGCACGCCGTCACATTTTTGAGGATGAAAAAATAAGGAGGACGAAGGCAAGGAGTCTGGAAACTGAACTCGAAATACGTTAAAAAAGAAAGTAAAAGGCTGGCATGGTAGCAAAACACAAAAACTAAGACAAACCAAAGGGAGCTGTGGGAGGACAAAATACAGGAACAACAGGACTTACAGGCAGGCAGGGATGCAGGATAATTAACAGGGTTGCTCACAGTGAATAACATGAGCTAACAGGGTGGTTTACATGGAGGAGGATGTGGAATAACAGGACTTTTTAGGGACTGAAGGATTATAAATGTAAGAGCAGGTGATCAGTGGGATGAGGAGCAGCTGGGTTGATTGACTAAATGAGGTGCAGAGGACAGCTGAGGATGAGTAGCTAACGAGATACAGGAAATTAGACTGAGGCCAAAACTAAACTAACATCCATATCAAAATGACAAGTAATAATAAATGTATTAATAATGTCAAAAGCAGATACTCCTAGTAGCATTGTTCTTTTTCTAAAGTATTATAGTATCAAATATACTTGTGTTTTTAATTTAATTTTAAAAATAGGAGAAAAGTTGTGAGACGATTAAAGAAATATAAAGGTTCATCAGTAGAAGGTCAGTAGAAAAAGGTTTGTTTGTTTAAAGAAGTTCACCACTAAAGTCTGCATGTGCAAATTATTCAGCAATTTCTGAGTGATTTGTTAGAATACCAATTGTGAATTCCATCCTCTACAAGATGTAACGGCATTAAAATATTAAGAAGACTGTGCCAAAGCAGAGTTTGAGAGTAATAGTAAGAGATTGGTCAGTCTGCAGTTGAGAGTCCATAAAGGCATTTGAGGCATTATGATACAAAAAACAAAGAATAAGAGGACCCCCAACTGTTGAGCTACTGAAATCCTACATTAAGCAAGAATAGGAAAACATTTCATTTTCCAAACCACAAGCAGCTGTTATCAGTGAACAGATTTAAAAGAAAAGGTGATGCAACATGGCAGTAAACAGGCCTTTAACCCAAATGATACACATTCAGTATCCGATATATTATCTTTAAATCATTCAATGAAAAATACAAAGTTATAATGTTTTAATAATGCAGTTTTTTGTGTATATACGTACTAATATTGTTTGTCAAAAAATCTTTAGAAAGAGACAAGCATGTGAATCCCTCCTACTCTCCCACAAACTCAGTGAGGTGTGCTGGAAATGCCTATATTGTTCCAGACCGACCATCCTCTTGAACACAACTCCTAGCTTCTCCGTTCACCCTAGTGAACTCGGAAAAGAACAGAATGATGGGGGACAGAAAAAGGAAGAGGGTGTGGGAGAGATGGAGAAAAGGAAAAAAGAGGATGAAGGGGAGGAAGGGGGGGGGGGGGG
>SSNR01000009.1:3886744-3957200 GCA_006937965.1 Callopanchax toddi | reverse complement strand
GGGGGGGGGGGGGGGGGGGGGGGGGGTCCTTCACATCTGTCTAAGTACAAAGTCAGGGCCTGCCTTTGAGTCAGTGGGGTTAAAAGAGGAGGCAGATCTCGCTGTGAAAGCTGTTAAATGGTTCAGTGGTTTGACAGTGGCTGATGCTACAGACAGCGCAGCTCCCCTGGGAGCCCACAGTGTCTCCCCGGCATGGCTCTTATCAAAATATACCTACCGCCTGCCTTTACTTCACAAATAAACAATAACACAGCAGGAGAGGAGGGAGAGATCTAAGGAGCCACTGGAGGCTTATAAAAAGAGAATTACTGTGGGGTTTTTTTTATTATTATTTTGCCACTGTCATAATTGTCTTGACAATTATGTGTGTTGCATACAGTAGATAGACAGTAGAGTGTGAAAGCAGATTATGCATTAATGTTCCAGCTCTGGCTCTTTAGGAGCCACGGGCATTTGGAGTGAGTATGTGGGTTCTTAAGGGTTTTTTTGTTGTTTTTTTTTGGAGGAGACTTAAAACATGAAAAGTACAAAAATGTAATCCCAGTTGTAGCTGTGTTGCAGCTGATAGTCAAACACAAACACACACGCGTTCACATACACACACACACACACACACACACAAACACATAAGTAAAAGCAGCGCAGGCAAAACTGCTCCATTTTACCATCATTACACAGCACGGGTCCCTCGCTCCCTTTGGAGCCGTGTTCTGCCTCCGGTGCTACATTTGACGGTTTGTTGAGCGGCACGTAGGTGTGTAGCCTCAGTCGCGTTACGTGATCAAACAACCTAACTGACGCATGGCCAATTATCCCGGCTGCCTCCTCTCATCTCACGTTTAAGGAGAGGGAAAGTTAAAAAAAAACAGAGAGGGGGAAATAAATGGAAAGAGAAAGATGGAGCGAGGGAGGGGGAGGAAGAAAAGAAAAAGAAGCGAGGCTGGTGGTGTGTTTATCGAAGAATGGCAGATGAGAAAGCACTGCTCTCCTTGTTCCGCGGGGAAGCTGGCATGTGTACCATTTTTGAAAAAGTAAACAATGGCTCAAACACTTTTATTATTATTGTGAATCTTTACTCTCAGCAAGTTGTAAATAGGCCAGTATGAAGCGAACAGAGATGGCGAGGGAATCAAGTATCAGACATAGTGTGTAAAGGTCTGGACTCAGTGTTTATTGTCACAGACACACCACATTAGAGGAAAACATTTAAAGTATTACTTTATTTTCCCAGAAACCATGCCACTGTGTAACAAGGTCGACATGTTGTTGAACCGTGTTCCTATTCATTTAACAGCTCTTTCTCAATCTATTGTATCATTTTAAACACGTTTATTGCAAGGTTAAGATCAATCCGTTTGCCCTCTCCAGTATAAGGTCACAAGGTTGCATTAAATGCTTCTTAAGTTTCAATGACGTTTATTTGCTTCATTTTTATGCTATTTCAATTGAATTCTTGCAGAGGACATTTCAAGTACAATTACTGAAACAAAATCAACCACTGAACAAGGTGAATTAACTCTCACTTCAATACACAGAGGCCAGACCTTGGACCTCTGAGATCAGGGCTTAGTTTAGTCATAGATGCAATGCATGTTGAATAATGTTAAGTAGTTTCGAAAGTAGTTTTGACCATGAAAACACTGCGCTCTGATTCTTTTTTCTTTGGCGAAAGAAAAGCATGGCAGACAGGAAAAGGGGGTAGTAAAAGAAAGCAATCACAAAGGGAACAGGAGTCACTTACTGAGGCCTTGGCTTTGGCTCAGATCACTACACACAGCATTTGGAAAAAAAATACAAATAGAAAAGATGGGGGAGACTGCCTTTATTAGGGACTTTAAAAAGATGAAAGTAGAAGTAAATCTGAGAAAAACAATGGACATGCACGAGAATATAATCTGACTTTTTAAACCACGACTTACCTACAGTTACGCGGGACTTGATCGAGTATCGTTTTCTCCTGCTGCTTGGTGCGGTGTTGCCCCTCTGAGCTACTTCATATTCTTTCTCCATTTGGGACACCAGTTCTTGGGCTACACTACTAAAGTAGGCTGTGTTTAGAAAACCAAGAAGCGTGTGTGGCTCAGTTAGTCTTGAAAGGACATGGAGCTCCTCAGTGAGGGCTTGGGTCAGGCGTGGGATGGCGTTGGAGAAACTTGTAACCAGTCTGTCAAAACCAGTCTCCCCACCTGGACTGGAGCACAGGCTTGAGCGTAGAATACTCATCACATATTTGGATTTTAGAGCCTATAAATACAAAATCATGTCAAAATGTTTATACTGTAAAACCACTAGTGAGAGATTAGTGTTATTTCTGCAAAAAAACAAAGAAAAAAACAAATCAGTTTTACTATACCTGGTAATCTGTGAGAATCTCACACTCAGGATAAAGAAGTAGTAACTGCTGAAGACAGTGGATGCGTTCAAGAATGGTGAGAGAAGAAATTTGTTGGGATTCAGAATGTTCTGGGCTGCGGCACGACAGCCGGTCCATCAGGAAGCGCCGCAGCTGGAGGCGCACAGCATCCCACACCTCCTGGACCTTCAGGGAATAATTAAAGTACACAAAAAGTATCAGAATGTTTCTGCCATAACTATAGATGCAAACAGGAAGCTAATTAAATCTACATTTTAGTAATTTCAGCAGCTAAATTAAAAACTCATATCAATCACCACTGTAACAAAACACTAAACTGAATCAAAAAACATTAATTACCTTCAACGAAGAGTCATCTATGACTGTATCTACCATGTGGATGGAGGAGCAGGTCATTTGAGGATGAAGAGAGGGAGTTGAGGAGGAAGGAGAGGATGTGCAAGAGAAGGAGACGCCACACTGAGCAGACAAATTCATCAGCAGCTCAAGTGTTACTTCTTCTTTTCCCTCTTCATCTGATTTAAGGTGCTGTTGCTAAATGAACACCGGAATGAAAACATCAAATTAACTTGAGGAAGCTGAAAATTACATAAAGATATGGCTCACTGATATGACTCAGCACAGTGCTGTCTCCTGATAAGAAGGGTTTTAATAGAGGGGCTGGAACTGATCATTAAATAATAAAGAAGTCATACTGCAGTTACATTTAATTTCATAGCTTGTTTTAGCACTGTTTGCAATCATTTAGCATGACTTCAATTAGTTAGATGGTAAACAACAACATTCAGTGAAATGTCTAAAAATATACTGTATTATGCTGTTGGATCTTTATAAAAAGCCACAAGAAGAAGTTAATCATTTAGGGTTTTAGGGACTAAAATAGAAAACACCATCACAACTAGTGTCAGTCTTATTCTGATGATTTACCAGAGCTTTGAAGAAGTCCATGAGCTCTTGATGTCCTGTAGTAACAGGTCTCAGATGGTTTTGTGTTCTGTTGCTGAACCACTGTAGGGCCTCCGTGGGACTCTGTGGACAATCACTTGTTCTGGAGTCTCCCATTTTGACCCGGAGCTGCTTCAGATGTTGATCAATGCTGGATGAAACAGAGACACAATGTTAAAGAGGAGTAAAATGTTCAGAAAAATTAGGTTTTGATGAAATACCATGGCACAAAATACCTATTTAGCAAATGTTTGATCTTGAAAATAAAAACAGCATAAAATGTTCAAAAATGGGTTATTAAAAAAAAAACAACTTAATAGTATTTGTTAAAAGTAGGTACTTTTAGCTTATTAAAATCCTCTAAATAAAACCATTTATTGGCTACTAGGTTTCTATTTATCTAAGTTAAAATACCTATAGACAGTTTGTTGTAGAGATAGATTGCCATCAGTATCCGGTGCTACTGCTTCACAAACAAATAAAAACACCAAATGCAAGTCAGATTTCAGTAAAGTAGACACTGTGCTGAAGCTGCACACACATCATCACATTCAGGTCTCCCTCCCTCTCACTCAGCGACTGTACTGCGTGGACAGATATAGAAGCATCAACAGTAATGAACACAGACACCGATATATCAGTGTGTGAGTGTGCGCTAAGCATCTAGTGTGAAGTGGCATTACAGGCATCGGCAGGCATCTGAGATACACACACTTTTTGCTATCTCATGTCTTACTCGCTCCCTTGACACACACACACACAAACGCCATTCTTTTGATGTTAACAGACGGCATCAGCTCTTCAGTTTCCTCTTTAATATGACAGATTAGAAATGACATCTTTGAGCTCGACATGTTTAGTCATTTCCATGCAAATCGATGCATATATATTTGGATGCAAGACGGCGTCTGAGTGCATGTGTGTGTGTAAGCCAGGATACCTGCATAATTAAGCGATGTTTTAGGGTGAAGGCTGTTATTGTGTTCACATGTGGCTCTGCATTGACTTGTAGGTGTACACATACACAAGGCTCCACAAATGAGTGTTTATAGTAGACATGGCTCTGGGTCTGAAGTTATTAATTAAATGACCCACTGTTTAATGAACATGAATCAATAAGTAAATAAAATTAGGAAAATCAATAGAAGATGGCTTTCTTTTTGTTGTTTGACAGGTTGAATTTAATTGCCTGTGTGAAAACACGAGTGCTTGTTGTGACATCTTTTAGACTTAATTATTAATAGATGAGTAAAGCAAATAATCCGTAGAAAAGTGCTAGATAAATTAGCTGCACACCAGCTCCCAAATGTGTAAGAATTTGCGTACGTGTGTTAGTATATACAATGCAAAGCCAAAATGCCCGTCTGTCAGCTCATCCCCCTACCGCAGGTCTATAAACTGCCTCCTGCTTGCTCCTGAGCCATGAACGCATCCAGATGTCTTGCAATGGCATCACATTAAACAACCGTTCAATCTGACACACTTTCATTTCAGAGGGGAAAAACGCAAGGGGATAAAATGTTATAGACTGTTCCAAGTTGCTATCCTCTAGTCTGAACACTGTCTAATGTTATTGCTCCGTCTCACGTTAACTACCTCCCCGTCACTCTTTTCTTCTTCCATAGGCAGACCAGGTGATATGTCTCACTTTATTCTCTTGTCACTACTGTGCTGATTGTCAAAAACCCTGGTAGTAAAGAGGGTGGATCTTTGTGTGTTTTCAGTGATCTGCAAGGTAATCTTTGTCAGACAAATGCAGAACTATTAAACTCCCCACTAAAGTAGGTAAAGTACTATGTGTTTTAACCTCACCCTGTGCGTATTCCTTTTAGCGCTGTGCACGTTGACTTTGAGATACACTGTGTGAAAGAAAAAAGTCACTTCAACAAAACTAGAATGTCTAAATATTGCTGACATTTGATAAAAGTCAATTAAACATACATATTCAAGAATAGATTCAAGTTTAAGTGAGATTCTTGGATAGATTTGTGATATTTGCTATGTCTACCCATGAAGCATTGCTTCAGACTGAATGGCTTGCACAGAGCACTTTATGTGTGTTTATAGTAAGCCGTAAAACATGGATGTTCATTCGGGGCTCCACCTCAGGACTTTACACAGACAGCAGGTTTGAAATGGGCTTCCATCTGTAGCTCACTTTTTTACCCACTCTCTGAAGTTTGTTTAAACAGTAAACAGAACTAAACTTGCAACTTTAGCACAGGAACATCAATAAACGGCTACCAACCTTAATAACCTGAGATCCATTTGTTAAACACATTTATAGTATGCAAGCACAACAAAAAGAGACTTAAGTTTAGGTCAGTTTCAGTTCACTTCATTTAAATTAGGTAAGTTCCAAAAATATTTTTTCAGGACACTTCATGGAAAAAGTCAACAAAACCAATTAAATACTATTAGGTTATTCAGTTGATTCTAATTCAAACAAAAGGTAGCCTAGCCATAAAAATCAACATATTGTGTTACAAGGAGTTGTAGAAGAACTCCTTTCTAACGCTCTTGCATTTAATTAAAAATAAAAAAAAAGGATAAGAACAACTAACAGATGCCACTGCTGTTGCTACAACCAGAGTAAGCAACATAAAGATGCACCCTACCCATCACACATGCACTATTCATCCTCCTTTATTCAGGCAGAATATTGAGCAGCCTCAAAGCCTGTAGGCTGAGGAACAGTTTCTCTTCTAAAGCTGTGAGGCTCTGACCCTTAAGCTGACTTCGTTATTACGGTATGATTTTAGGTGTTCATTGACAACTTTTTCTTTAATCTAGGCAAACCTGAGTAACATGTTTTGCTCTCCTATGTCTCTGATATTCTGTTAAATGGTAATAATAAATTAAAGGGGGAAATGGGAAGAGATTTGTGGCCATAAACCATTGTACAACTTAGTAGAATTTGTTCTCTGTATTTGAGCCATCCCTGAGGGGCAGAATGCAGCCAGTTTCACGACGCCTGGGATGCAGTTGGGGGTTTGCCCAAGGATACTACGACATTTGTCCCGGGGCTGGGATTGAACCCATGGTCTCCTGATCAGTGGACAATCTCTCTTTTTCTGAGTTCCTAATTTGAATCTTAAAGTGAAGAAGGACAATCTATTTTGGGTTTCAATTTTTTGTCTAATTCACTATTATCTAATGCTTGCCTTTACTCAAAAATAGAAAACAATGGCTACCTTAATAGCCTCCTCAGTCACATTTTAAGTTCTTCTTTCCTCGTTGTTTCTGCCCCCTTTTTTTTCTCTCCCCTCAAAACTCCTACTTTCCTAGTTTTCTTTTCTTTGCCCTCACCTTTCAATTACCCCTCCTTAGGGCCTTGTGCTGTGAGTTATAAAGTCATTGTGGTCAGTCTGTGTCAAGAAGTCCATCAAGTTCTCTACAATGTAGTGACCTTTTGCCCACTGTGTGAATGCTACCTGCAGCCTAATCAACTTGGCAGGATTAGCTTCCAAACTTGATGACTTCCACTGGAAGGAGCTCAGATGTTGAGGTAAAAGACAGAAAGAGTATGGGAGAGGAAGGTAAAAGTCGGTAGGAAACAGAGCAGTCACAGAAAATAAAACCATTCAGCTTTCTGTGTAAAGACGACAATAGACAAACCCATAATGGCAAAAACGCCAGAGTAGAACTCAACAAAAGACTAAGAGAATGAGAAAAGGGAAGGAGAAAACTGGGAGGAAAGGATCCTTCAGGCCTCTTGACCAACATGTCAATCATATCACCCTATGAGACACACACATACACACTTCCAATTTCACTGCCGAAATGAAATTTAATTGTTTTTCAGACCAGTTTAGCAAGACAGTCGACACCGCAACCACACTCCCTCTAACCTTCCCCACTGCTGAGAAAGAAGGGGAGCAACTGGAGGTCTTTTATTAGATATGATGGCACATTTCACAGCTCCCTGACTTACAGAAACCCAATCCTGCGATTAGTCAGCGCTTTGACGTTATCTTAAGTTCCTTGTCAGAATTAATTTAGTGTGGGTGGCCTGCTGCGGGGCTGTCTGTCTGCTGTGCTTCGTTCCTCTATGCTCGCTGGTAGGAGGTGGGAGGGTGGAACAACCAGAGCTGGAGGATCTTTTTCAAATAAGCCCAAGTTCCAATCAGTGCCAAAGCAACCACCTGAGAACTAAATCTCTCCTCCATCAAAGGGTCCCATTCTGTGTGGAGGAAAAGGACGGAATAGGCTTGAATGAACAAGCTGAAAACAAATCCTATCTTGGCCCAGCCTGTCGCCCACTTAGTGCCCTAAGCCATCCAGTCCGGCCAACGACACAAGAGAACTGATTCAGCTGATATATTGACTTAACACACGTGTGACGCACAGCTAAACACAAAATCAAGTATGACACTGCAAGGACTCGAGATCTATGGGATTGTTAACTGAAAAGGAACTTTGCATGGAAATCTACCTGGGAAAGATCTTGATTTTCTTGGTTTCACGTACTGAAGATTCCAAAAGTAAGAATTATTTACACATTCAATCAGAAGGCATTTTGATAAAGCACCCTAATCAAGATTGTCAGATGATGAGAAAGAGCCATTTGTTTCATTATTGTGAGTATGGGAGCATGTTTTTAGTCTCCAAGGCCTGCGCTGACACTTCATTAGAGGTCTTTTCCTGGTGGCCCATCCCATCCAGCTCGACTCCTGCCAACCATGCACTGTCCCACCTGATGAAAATTAATGGATTACAGCATTTCAATTTGTGGGCGCCAGTTCTGTTGTCAGCCTATCTTAATCTCCTTCAATTAGGGAGCAGTTCTCAGGCAGATCTCTGACATCTGAGAACCGGGAACAGTCCAGTCACTCTGACCCAGAAGCAGGTTGAAGCTCTTCGTGGGTGTTGGTGACTCCAGCTTCTCAATCTCTTGGTTTGTCTTTCCTCTCCTCCACTTCCATAATTTGTCCCAGATGCTGATAAGTCAGTTAAATGGCAGGTGAGTGAGCTGCAGACGTTATAATAGATGTGTATGTGTAAGCAGCCCACCCTAGTTGAAGCAAAAGAGAAGCCTCTGAAGATTTTATTTGCCTGAACGTGTCCCCGCAGAAAGTAGTCTGGGAGGAAGTTGCAGTCTGACAGAGATACTGACCAGTGGTTCCCCGTGGCGAGAGCAGGATTGCCTTATTTTTAGCCCCATTCTCCATTATCTGTATGCTTTGTTCTCATAATGGTTATCCCTCTTCCATCTGCAGGAACACAAAATAACCCTTTAATGCTTAGAAAGCAGAAAAATGGCCCGGCCTTCAGTAATAAGCCTTGAATTACCTACCCAAGGGTTTTCGTTTCAAGATGTGGAATCTTCAATTATTATGTTCCCATTTAAAAGGAGGAAAGAAAGAAAAAAGAAAGGGGGAGGGAGAAAGTGAGAGAGAGTGAAGAAGGGATGAGTCCCAGACACTAATGGTGCCAGAGTGAGGCTTTGTTCACTTGCCACATTTAGCCTGTCCTTCATCATCTGCCCTCAGCCTCACAACGCTACAAATGATAAAAGACCTGAAATATAGATTTTTTTTTTCCTAGAATGTGTCCCCATCTCACTTTTTATCAATCTATTTGTACTCTTAAACTATCTGCATTGGCCAGCAAATACAGATGTCTATATTTCATACAAAAAATTGTTTTCTAAAAGATCACATGATAAAAAACTACTGTTAACTAATAAAACAAAATTATGAAGGAACATTCTTTGTGTTGTTACCAACATCGGAAGATGGAGTTAAAAATGTTTATGGGTCAATTTATGGATATCAGCACAAACTCAGTCTCAAAAGCATACCTGAGGTACTTGTATTCAAACTTTGGATTATAATACTGATTCAATATTACACTCCAGTTTTCTTATTGTGGGCCTTCAGTCCTCTGTATAACTACTGTACCACTTTAGATTTCTCCATTTTTTTTGTGCAGCATATTCAATGAGGAATCCCCTTGTGTTGAAAACAAAATGATATGTTTACAAAGAAATGAACTATTTCAGTGAAATACAATTTTTGAAATGAGGAAGTTTGAAGGTAATAATTTACTTAGACTACAGCTTGCACTTTCTTTCATTCTGTATATGCTTACAGTATTTAGGCTTCCTCCCCCAGTTAAAAAACATACTGTTAGGTGAATACAGAAAATGATTGACAATTCATCACTAAAGTTTGGGCGATTATGAAACAGAAAGGATGTCAGAAAAGGGAAAATAAAGAGAATGTTAAAAAAAAGAACGCAAGGTCAAGTGGATTTTTTTTTCATTGATGATTTTTATGTTGGTGGGTTTTGACTTTGGTTTATCTACACTGAATAAATTAGTGATGTTTTTTAAAAATATATATATTTTAATTCATATATCAGCCACAAAACCTAAATAGCTCCTATGTGCTTCAGCAGTACTCTCTTCAAATTTAAATCTTTTCAGCACATCATCTTAACATTCATGTATTCTTGGATGATTTATTTAAAAAACACAAACACAAAAGGTTATTTCTTTGATTGACAAAAAAACAAATTTAAAGTCTGAAAAATACAATAAAATCCCATAATCTTCTGTCTAAATTTGCACTGCATGAGGTATGTTATGATATTTAGTTTAACACAATAAAGGTCTTCACTTCCTGTATTTTCAACTACCGAAAGAATGACATCAGAAAATAATGCCCCCAAAACACACTGCTCTTCATCATCTGAGGAGACTGAAACTGTGAAAAAGCTATTTGGGGGTTGAGAAATCCAAAGAAAATGCATTAAACTGTATTATAAATAATGTTTTACACTATTTATTAAAGGTAAACAACAACAATAAGGCATGTCTGTTTCTTTTCTTCTCAGACTGACCTGATGGCATTGAGATTGAGTTTCTCATCTGCGTCTTTGAGAAACTGTTCAAAATCCAGATCAGTGGAAACTCCTGGAACCAGTAGCTCCACAAAGGTGTGGTCCTCGGGAAAATCCCCAGGCCACTCCATGATGCCCTGCAAAAGAGAGAGAGGAGGAAAAAGTGATAACCTCTTACCATAAAAAATTTTCCATGCACATCAGATCATCAACATATAGTAAATAGTGTCAAAAACATCATCAATGTCCGGACTGCACTAACAATGTATTGAAATCAGTCAGGTAAGTGATCAGTTACAGCTGTCTGTCAAGAAACACACGCATTCTGTGAGTTGACAGCTACACTCGTGTGGTTTGTGATCAAGTATTTTCTCATTCAGGAGTTTTATTAGAAGGCACAAATCAATTCACATGAAACACCTGAAACAAAAGCAACTCATCATCTACAAAAGCAGTTTCTTCCAGTACTCCTCCCCTTTTTTCGTCTCAAATAATAATTTGCACTAAGCGCGCCCTTGATCAAAATGCATTGACTTGATCTCTAACTGCCTCTACATACCGATACTACAGTTGGTTAACACAGGAAAATGGAAAAAAGAAACAAAAACAAAAAAAAACAATGAGGTGAGTTGATTCAGTCAAGACTTTAAATAAACAACTCATCACTGTGGGTCTCTTCCAGAGCTGAGGTCCTCCCCTCCTACCCCCATGGTGCTTAACGCTCATGCTAACAACCAATCCCATGTTGGTGCCGCACTGCTGGGTCTCATATCAACATTGTCATCAGCGTGAGTCAAGTGGAAGGTAATGGAGAGTGTCTATGTCAATTTGGCTTTCTCACACTCCGCCTCTCGCTCCTTCCTCGTCATCTGCTCTGATTTTAATAATCCCTGTCAAACTCCAAACAGCTCCCTGCACGCAGCTCTGCTTCTTCTGCAGCAGCATACAGTCGACGCCACTCTCCCTGACAGGGTAGACAGGAAGCTCAACATTCATTTAGCCTGCACAAAGGGAGGCCTGTCCAGCTGGACAAATATTATTTTCCTCCACTGACAGCCTCACCAGTTAAGCTTGTCCTTTATTATTTCTCCCTCTCTTCTTCTCCCTCTTACTGCCTACCCTCGTCATCACGCTCCCTCAGCGCCACTGTCTGAGAAGGGGGTCTGAACGCAGTCATTGCGTAAATGGGAGGAAGATTTTCAGCCTTCAGATTAGGAACTCAAAACTATAATGAACTGAGAAGTGTGTGTGTGTGTGTGTGTGTGTGTGTGTGTGTGTGTGTGTGTGTGTGTGTGTGTGTGTGTGTGTGTGTGAGTGTGTGTGAGAGAGAGAGAGAGAGAGAGAGAGAGAGAGAAAGAAAGAGAGTGAGAGTAGTGTCAAGAACACCACATGAATTTTTAGGGTTAAAAGGACACAGACAGATGGACAGACTTTACATGTCCACATTTATATGTCTGCTGGGTGTCTAGCTCCTACTCCAAGATATCTAAAGCATTAGTAACTATACGTGGGTTGGGATTCACCAGGCAGCACACAGGGCCTCCTTAGTGCAATACTTTAAATCATCCGGTCTCCATTGCCTTGTCATTAACTCTTTAGAAAGCAGATGTTAGACGAGCCCCTACGAGTTTCAAAGATTCACAACAGGGACAACTGGGCCAGGCACTGAGACGCTACCTGCCGAAGACATCAACCACACCACTTTTAGAGCAGGAGAAGAAACACACACACATCACTGTCCTATCTCTCTTGCTGCTGCCTGTCTTCTCCAGCTAGGCTAACACAGAGGCCCATTTACAGTAATGAGTTTGTCCTGAAATATTTAGCAGCATATCCCCCAGGCTGCAACTTTAAAACCACTTAGAACATGTCAAGTTAAAGTCAACATTATTTTAAAGGGAGTACCTTAACAGTCCTGTTAAGGAAACATTATAAATTAAACAGGTGCATTTCTTAAAATCAAAACAGTGCTGAAAACTATCTCATGTGTACTCCAGGGGAGGACATGGCTTCACTGTTACTGTACAACCAATTTGCCTAGATAAATGACATTGCTTTTGACAGATTTTTTTTCTTACATGAAGCCAAATCAAAGATTTAGTAATATTTACATCTGTTTTTCCTGGTGTTGACATCCCAACAAATATTGATATAACAAAAATTCTGTCTAATTATTTTAGACTCTTTTCCTTTGCTACTGAGAAATATTATAACTGAATATCTTCTTAAAATATCTTGCACCATACTATTCAGAAATTTTGCTGAAACAATTATGGATCACTGTAACAAATGAAGATGAGATCAGCCTGCACTGCATCTGATCACAATATTAGTTGTTGCTGTTTTATCAAGTGGTCATTAAATAATACAATGAGTCATAAGTATCACCCTGAAACAAATCATGATAGATTAATTATGACATGCAACTGTAAAGCTTCCAGTAAACTCACTCAGTTAAACAAAAATTTTAGTTTACACTTCTGCATTTTGATTTAATACCCATCACAAAAAATCCACTTTTTACCAGCTTACTTATCGCCGAGGTCAAAGGGTATCTACTTTAGAACGATATAGAGTAATCCACGCTCTTATCTCCTCACGCCTGTACTACTGCAACTTGGTCTACTTTGTCTTCTGTGCCCCAGGCTGTGTCCCTCATACATCATCTGCAGCTGGTACAGAACTTCGTAGCCCATCTTTTAAATGGGAAATAATAATAATGCATTGGATTTATATAGCGCCTTTCTGGACACCCAAAGCGCTTCACAGAAGTTGCATTATTCATTCACGCACTCATTCACACTCTGGTGCTGGTAAACCACAACTGATGTCTGTAGTCACAGCTGCCCTGGGGCAGTCTGACAGAAGCGAGGCTACCATTCTGTGCCATTGGCTCCTCTGACCACCACCAACGTACACACACATTCATGTTGGGTGAAGTGTCTTGCCCAAGAACACGACAATGTAACCCAGACAGAGCTGGGATTGAACCAGGCAGCGACTCATCCGGTTGCCAGATCGGACACTTTCCCCACTGAGCTACATGCCGCACCATGGAAACATGACCACTTCACACCCAGACTGATCTCTTCACTGCATTTTAAGATTGATTTAAAATATTGTTTTATTTTAAATATCTTAATGGACTGGCTCCTAAGTATACTGGAGGTTACATGCTGAACATTTATACTTCAGCAGTGTCACTTAAGGTTAGCAAATCAACTACTACTGGAGGTCCCCAAGACCAGGCTGAAGTCATGTGGAGACCAAGCATTTGGGGCAGCTGGCCCCAGGCTGTGGAACAGCCTGCCACTGCACGTTTGCTCTGCTCAGACCCTTGGAACTTTTAAATCTCTCTTAAAGATGCATTTCTTTCTCATTAGCTTTTAAAGCTGGCTGCGTTGGTCTTCTGCACCAGCTTTTATTATTTTATCATTGTATGCCTTTTTATATTTAAGATCTGATTTTAAAGTTATTATTATTATTATTATTGTTGTTGTTGTTGTTGTTGTTATTATTTAATCTTGTACAATGTTCAGCACTTTGGTGAATATTCTTGTTGTTTAAAAAGTGCTATATAAATAAAGTTTGACTTGGCTTGGCTTAAAGTACAAGTGAAACAAAGTACCTAAAACTAATTATATATAATAACCCTGGCATTTATTTTTTTAACTGCTTCATCCATAGACGGTCATGGGGAGTTGGTGCCTATCTCTAGGAGTCATGGGGCGAGAGACGGGGACCACCCTGGACAGATCACCAGTCCATTACAGGGCCATATTGTCGTGTCCTGCCCCCTTTGTGAGTGGAGTTTTGACTGTCTTCTCCTCCTGTGTTCTGCATTAATCCTCCACAGGTGTGTCTCATCTCTCTGATTACCCTCCTCACATATAAGTACCCTTGTCTTTTCACTCTGGTCAAATCCTCTGTTTGTGCCGCCCTGTGCGCGCGCACCATCCTGTTCTTGGTAGTTGTGGTTTTTTTGTTGCCATGTCAGTCTTCCTTAGTTTTTTAATAAAGTGTCTCAGTTTAGTCCTTGCCTGATCCTAGAGACAATCAAGCCTTGGGGCAATTGTGGCTCAGGGGAAGAGAAGCAGATTACCATTTAAAATGGCTGCCCTCTGCTCCTCAGGGATGGGTCAAATGCAGAGAACAAATTCCACTTTGTTGTATTGAGGTACACATGTATGACTGCAAACTCCTCATTCTCTTGCAACAATTCACTCACATAGGAACAATTTGGAGTTGCCAATTAACCTAACATGTATGTTTTTGGATCCTGGGAGGAAGCCAGAGTATCCAGATAAGACCCATGAATGCATGGAAAAAACATGCAAGCTGGCACAAGAATCAAACCTACAACCCTCTTGCTGCGAGATAAGAGTGCTATCAACTGCAATCATGCAGCCATATGAAGATAAAAATTTGCTTAATTAAATTCAAGTCATATAGCATTCAAGATGTCTGCATTTAACTAATTATTTGTATATTACATGTCTAATGAACAATAACATGTTTTGCTTGCGGTGAATTTTTTTTTAAAGCAAAGCAGAAAATGGTCCCCCTGTAAGGGCAAAGCCAGGTCAATGTTTTAATGATCAGTTATTGAGATTACAAATGCAAAAATAATGAACTACCGGTATTTCAGCACTAAAAGGCATTCACTACTCTTAAAACAAGTAGGTTTAAATTGTTGTATAAATATGTTTGCTGTCAGACTTCCAGGTGTTTAATTTCTTAATTGATATTCATACTCGAAGTTTCAGATATGCGTTAAAGGTTTCAAAGATCCCTAGTTAACATTTCACTAAATTAACAATGTAAAAATGCAGAAAATGTACAAGTTCATTAAATGAATTGTTTATTGTTAAGATGTTTATTTCAACAGGTTATGTATTAATAGAGTTTATGATGTCTGATATGATTAAAGCCTGACAGTTTACTTATCTAATTATTAACAAGTTATGTCTTCTTTTACAAATGATTGCTAATTCCTATGACCACTGTGATATAAACATTTCGAGGTGTGTATAGTTGAAATGCCAAATCAAACCCAGTTGTTATTCATAATAACTGCATTACCTTTTAAAAGCTCCCGCCTAGTCCATTCCGTGACAATCCATTTATACAGCCAGAGAAAATTAGGCTAACACCATTTCCAGTCTCTGTGTGTTGGTCCAAGAAAGTAGTTTGTAAAACAAAACGATAAAAAGCATATAATGTCATTACTATGACGCGTATATCTCGTTGTCATTTAACAGGATATTCCACGGAGAACAAACAGTCGTGTGGAGTCAGCAACAGTCTTTTTTGCAGAAATATCGTTATTTAAACTATTAAATTATTCGTTATTCAGTCTAGTACTGTTATTTTTGGTGGTTTCGAGCAGGGCTGAAAGCGTCCGTAACAACAACCCGGAAGAAGTTCAACCACATCCGGTTAATGGACCATACCAACCGAAAGACGGAATAGGATAGAATAGAATCCATGGGGACGAATATAAATCCTTAATTTGTAAGTAATAGCGTAAATAATTGATGAAACGTTGTTTTCAGAAGATATTAAATTAACTCTTTGAAATAAATATATTTATATCTTAGATTCTATTAAAAAAACCACGTTGATATGTATCCAACACCCCTTTTACTATTATAGTTAACCGAATCGTGAAGCTGTTTTTAGGCAGCTTCAAACGGAAATGTTCCTTTTATTTACATTAATGGGACTTGTCAACGCGTGCATTTCTAGATAAAGTTGAGCATACTCATAGAAGTAGCAACACATTGATCAAAACATTGTTCCTGTTACTGAAGATCGCTGCCATCATGTGAGAGGTTTTGGCGCGCTTGGAAAACTGGGAGTCGTCGTCGGTATAAAAGGTACACGATCAAGAAATCAACTTGACTTTTATAAACTGGAAAGATTTAAACTAAATATTCATAAAAACTGAGTAAAGTGTGGGCAAGAATCTGTGTCACAGTTGAGCAATTTAGCTTTAAATGCTGAATACGAGTACTCACTGATATGTTGAAATATTGAGATATTTTGTACTATAATAGGTGTAGTCACAGACAACGAAGCAATGAAATACTGTAAAATATTTATTTATTTATTTTTAAAAAGTTCTCCTTAAATATAGTGCAGCATTACAGCAGTATTTGATAATCAAAATAGTTGTGCATTAGTGATATGCAAGTCAAAACAAAGTGTGCCTGAGTTCCAATGCAGGACTTCATCAGACCTACAGAAGCAGCTTTGTTCGCAGTATCCATCCATCCATCCATTTTCTGTAGCCGCTTATTCCTCCACAGAGGGTCGCGGGGGAGCTGGTGCCTATCTCCAGCGGTCAAGGGGCGAGAGGCGGGGGACACCCTGGACAGGTCGCCAGTCCATCGCAGGGCCTGTTCGCAGTATCATCCAGGGAAATGTTTATTTTAGCTGCAACTTTGGTTTTGGCTGGATTTGACTGTCTCCTGCGAGAGAAAATAATATAAAATTGCTCTGGATGATCATTTTCTCCTATAACAAAACATTTTGGATTTATATGATGAATACATTAAAGCGGCACTCCGGAGGATTTCAGCAAGAGAGCAGTTTTTGAATCTAGCTCCAAAGGCTCCTCCTCAAAACATCTCGACACGCGCGTCCGGTCGCGTGTGCGCGCGTGCACGCGGCGCATATACTTCGGACATGAACTGTACAGCTCAATGTGTAGGGTTTAATCACTCACAGTTCACAATCTTATTCCAACAATACTACGGGGGTCTGATGAGCCCTCTCTGTCCCTGCTGCTTCTGATACCTCGACCTCGCCGTGGAGAGGACGCTGGCGCATTTTGGCTGCCGCTTCTCCTCAGGGAAAACTTTTTAAAATTTTTAAAACTTTTATATTTTGATTTTGTTTGTCTTTTTTCTACATTTTGGACTTTTATATATTCACTGTTACAGGATTATCAGTCCCAACCAAGTTTATCTTTTATTTTTTGCTGTTGCTAATTACTTGGAAGCGATTGCTTGGTTGTAGGTGGTCGGCTGATTCACTGTGCGGCCTAGCCAGCTTCCACCTGGACTAGAAATAATCTCATCTCCTTTCTACAATATCATCTGTCATGTTTTTCACCCTACCTGCCATCCTGCTTCATCTTTCGTTGACGCTCGTCGCCACCACCTCATCCATGACTCTTCGTTACTCGTCTCTCCAGCTACACCGATTAAACCACTTCACGCCACCTACCGCGGACATCGTCACAGGAATTAAAAACTCTGGACTACTTCGACGTTGCCGCTACATCCATAGAGGCTCCCGTCGCAATCTTATTTTTAATTCATCATCCAACGATACTATCACAACAATATGGACCAACTCCATTTCCGCGTCCCGTTCCTGCAATAACTTACGTCATCAGAACAGCCGCTCTGTTAACTATTTCAATCTTCGACCTGTTCCCACTTCCGCCTCAGCTCCTTCAAAACAAAAGCCTCTCAAACTTTCACTCTTCAACACGAGATCTCTCAATAATAAAACCCTCCTTCTCAACGAATTTATTACAGATTCGCAACTGGATTTGCTCTGTCTCACAGAATCTTGGCAAAAACCCCATGAATACTTTACCCTCAACCAAACCACTCCTCCTGGATTTTTCTATTTGGACAAACCCCGGACAGCAGGCAGAGGTGGAGGTATTGCTGCCATTTACCGGCAAACTCTTAAGCCTCGCCCACTCCCCATTCCTGATGTACCCTCTTTTGAACACCTGTCATTCAAACTCCCTGGATCCACCCCTTTGGTCATTTCTATAATATACCGTCCCCCCAAATCTGACTCATCTTTCCTTTCAGATTTTACTGAATTTATCACTCAGCTTTGCGCAGTCTCACCATCCATTTTACTCTTAGGTGATTTTAACATACATGTGGACTCCCAGAACTGTAAAAACACTGCTGATTTCCTGGACATTTTGAACAGTTTTAATTTCACACAACATGTGGACTTCCCCACCCACACCAGTGGACATACCCTGGACCTGGTCTGTTCTACTGGCCTTGATATTGGAACTCTTTCTCATACAGACCTCACCATCTCAGATCACTTGGCTATAACATTTAATATTAACATTCCCAGTTCCCCACCTAAACAGACTCGAACCATCTCCTTTCGCAACCTCAAGACCCTCTGTCCCAGCATCTTCTCCACTCACTTATCCAACACCATCTCCTCAATTATCCTTCCTGTCGATCCTACCACTGATGACCTGGTCTCCCTTTACAATAACATTCTCTCAGCCAGCCTTAATGAACTTGCTCCCATTATTAAAAAATCTGTCTCTTTTTATCGGTCTGCCCCATGGTACACTCCTGAACTACATAAACTGAAAAAACAACGCAGAAAACTGGAACGCCGCTACAAGAAAACCAGACTTTCAGCACACAAACAAGCTCTTGCTGACCATACAGATTTGTACAGAACTAAACTCACCGCTGCCCGTACTTCATTTTACTCCAACACCATTCTCACTGGCTCCTCAAATCCCCGCAGACTTTTTTCCACCATTAACACTTTGCTCAAACAAAAGGACAATAACCTTCAATCATTCAGTAATGAAAAATGCAAGACTTTCCTGGAATTCTTCAAATCCAAAATTAGCAATATCCACCAGGAGCTTTTTTCCACTACTCTGTCTGATGCTGACCTTCCACCCGACCTTCCTTTGTCCATCCAAAATCAACTCTCTACCCTCTCTCCGATGACAGTTTCTGAACTCAACAAACAATTTTCCAAAATCAATCTTTCCACCTGCCCCTTGGACCCTATCCCATCCCCACTGGTAAAATCATGTCTTCCATGTATCACTCCACTTATCCTGGATATAATCAACTCATCACTGACCTCTGGTACCGTCCCTTCAGCCTTCAAACTTGCTGCCATCAAACCAATACCCAAAAAACCCGGACTGGACCATGACAAACCTGAAAACTTTCGCCCTATCTCCAACCTCCCTCTAATAGCCAAAATCCTGGAACGTTCAGTAGCTTCTCAGCTAACTGAACATCTTCATTCAAATCAGCTTTTTGAGACATTTCAATCTGGATTCCGCACTCACCACAGTACAGAAACAGCTCTGATCAAAGTAACAAATGACCTCCTGGTGGCATCAGACTCTGGATTCCTCTCCATACTCCTCCTCCTTGATCTTAGTGCTGCCTTTGATACTATTGATCATTCCATCCTCCTAAATCGTCTGCAGTTTCATGTAGGTGTTTCTGGTTCAGCCCTCTCCTGGTTCACATCTTATCTCTCTAACAGATCTCAGTATATCTCCATAAACAACTGCACATCCGATATCACCCCAGTAACCCATGGTGTCCCTCAGGGCTCGGTTCTTCTTGGTCCCCTTCTTTTCATCATCTACATGCTACCCCTTGGGCGTATCATTCGCCACCATGGACTCCAATTTCACTGTTATGCCGATGACAGCCAACTCTACCTATCTACTAAAAACATCACCTCCACTACCGTCTCCACTATAACAAAATGCCTCAATGCCCTAAAAAGTTGGATGTCTACAAACTTCCTCAAGCTCAACTGCAATAAATCTGAGTTAATCATAACTGGACCCAAATCCCTTCTCTCCTCCTCCAAAGATTTCACGCTCAGTATTGACGGTTACACAGTCACTCCATCCTCTCAGATCAGAAACCTGGGAGTCATTTTTGACCCCTCACTCTCTTTCCTAGCACACATCCGTCATATCACTAAAACAGCCTTCTTTCACCTTCAAAATATTGCCCGTCTCCGTCCTATTCTGTCCTCTACTGCAGCTGAAACCCTCATCCACGCCTTCATCTCCTCTAGAATAGATTACTGCAATAGCCTACTCTATGGTCTTCCATCCACACACATAAAGAAACTTCAGTATGTTCAGAACTCAGCTGCACGGCTCCTCACTCAGACCAACAAGAGAGATCACATGACCCCGGTCCTAAAAAACCTTCATTGGCTTCCCATTCAGCAGTGCATTCACTTCAAGATCTTACTCATCACCTACAAGGCCCTCAATAACCTCGCCCCTTGTTATCTGTCTGACCTTCTGCGTCACCATCGCCCTTCTCGCTCTCTCAGATCTTCGACCTCCAACCTCCTCTCTCACACAATAACGTCAAAACATCGCACCATTGGGGACAGAGCTTTTTCTGTAGCTGCTCCAACCTTATGGAACTCTCTCCCCCAACATATTTGTACTGCTGACTCACTTCTGAAATTCAAAAAACTTCTGAAAACTTACTTGTTTAACCAAGCATTTAAACCCTGTTAATTTATTTTACAGTTTCCTTCTTCTTGTTTTTGTAAAGCGTCTTTGAGTAGTGGTTAAAAGCGCTATATAAAACCTATGCATTATTATTATTATTATATTAGCTCTGTTAGCAGAGAGCTGCTGCTGGACTCTGAATCTGAACTTGACTGGCCCTGGATGAACTTTCTGACCAAAATAAACGCATAATCCTGTCAAGCCTTGCCATTCTGTGAGGTGAAAGGTTTAAAAATAAAAATAAATCCATCTTTAGCTGAAGAATGGGTAGGTTTTTAGTAGAAATGAGCTGTGAGTCCTCAGTGAACGGCTGAGACGGCAGAGAAACACACGGAGCGTCCTGTATGACAGCGCCCCCTACTGGTACAGGTTTGGTTGATGCGCGTGCATGTTGAGAGAATGCAGACATTTGAATTTCATTGGCTGAAAAATGTCGGCGGCAAGAAATAATGGAAAGGGGTCTCTAGGAGGAAGGAGGGTCTTCATCAGAATGACAGATGTTGTGGAACTCAACCCATAGATCATAGTTTAGACCTGAAATATCATTTAAAACATTTAGAAAACTTTGATACAGAGAAAAATGCTCCAGAGAGCCGCTTTAATTGTATCATGAACAAAAATCACCTCACACATGAAAGTTGGAATGTTGACAGTTTGCCCACTTATAATTAATTTGTGCCGACAGATCCACCAACTGAAAATGAAGAAGGTTTATGTCATGCTGTCAAACAAGAAATACTGTAGGCGTGACCTACCTATTCTATGATTTGATCTTGTTCACTTTAACTCAATCCTGGTTCTGTTTTAGTGTCCTTTTCATGATGGAGAGCTGCAGACACATTTTCCAGATCTCTGGGATCAAAAACCGTGAAAAGAAGAAGATTTTGATTAAAGGCATCTATCAGCTAGGTGGAAAATACATCGGTGGCTCAGTGAGTAATTACTGAAAACATTTTTGTAAACAAAAGTCAGAGCTCTAGAAACAAAGTAATAAATGTTGCTAATTTTTTTACACAATTAACTCCATTTCAGTTCCTACAACGTTCTAAAAAAGTTTTCAGTTTGTTTGTAAAGTAACTGTGATTTTTGCTCATAATCAGGTTGTGTACAGCTGAGGGAAATACATTGTGAAACTTTCATTTTCCTTCCAATTCCCATGACAAATTTTCTGCATGGAGTTTTAATTACAAATTTAACATTATATGTAATATATATACATTTAATTAATAAACTAAACAGTGTTGTTGAACTTTGTTTATTTACAGCAAACATTTGACAGGGTCACTGTATCTCATTTACCTTCCTTGTAAACAAAGAAGTGTATAAATAGTTTGCCTCTGGCTAATTCATTTTCTGTTTGATTGTAGTTGAAGTGAAGTTCAATTATCTTATTAAATGTTGCACTACAAAAGGTAGAACACAAGTTTTATTATAACTTTAATTAATCTAAAGCTGTCATTATTAATTATGTAATTGTTAATCACATATCTTCAATAGCCCTTTATAGGTAGTCCAGTTTTGAGTGAACCATGTTGTTTGCTCATGTTTTTGTTGATATGTAAAACATTATTTAATTGCAAAGTGTTTTTTGTATTGAATTCTTTATAATTGAATTTTTTTAGATGGATTTCATGGCAACTTTTGCACTATTCCCTCCTGTAACATGTGACCTAACTGGTGAAATGATTATATTACAGGTATATAAGCACTCCAGCACCCACCTCATTATCCCCCAGGTTTTGCCTGGTGAGAAGTTTTTGGCAGCTTGTGCAGCAGGTCAGCCTTTAAATCTTTGATTCAATGTTCAAAATTTATAAGCAGTATTTTAATTACTTTAATTAATTTAATAATTTGTTGTGCAAACTATGACTTCACACATTTTACCTGTTATCAAAGTTGAAATCAGTCCTGAATGATGTTTTTTCGCTGCCCTTCAGGAAAGTGGGTCGTGACTCCAGACTATGTTTTGGATAGTGTTAAAAATGGCTCCTGGCTTGCAGAGGGATCGTACGAAGTGGCCTTTTTAACCAGGTCCTCAGCTGCCTTCTACCCTGTCAGGCAGTGGAGGGAGAAGGTAACCAACGGGAGAATAACTGGTGCTTTCCAAGGCTGGAAAGTTCTCCTTATGGTTCAAGAGCCCACCAGGAGAGCCATGTTCAAACGGTCAGATAAAGTTTCACTCATAAAATATTTGTGTATGAATACAGGAAAAAAATACAGATCCTTTATCTTTTTCTCCCTCAGGCTGCTAAAAGCTGGTAGGGCAGAAGTTTACAACTGTCCTCCTCCGACTTTCACCTCCATCACTCATGTCATGGCAAAACCTGTAACGGAGACATCAGAATCCCAAGATGCTCCCTGCTACCCAGTGAGCCACATAGTCCAGCACCTCTTTGGGGTAAGTTAATGTTAAACATTTTGATTTAACTGATTATAAGACATCAGTCTCTTTTTCTGTTTAGTTTCATTTGTAGCAAAGTATATTGTTGCTGTTTCTTTATTTAAATATGACTCGTAAAAACACAGTTTCTAAAGAAGGAAGAGAGCCTAATTAATTTATGAGACAGGCATATAAAGCACATACGTTGTTTTTGTAGCAGTTTTTTAATTTGCTGATTTCTCCTCCAAACTTTTTGAGGGACCTGAATTGTGCAGCTTCATTAAATAACTCTACCACACATTTGAGCTGAAGGTTTTCTATACAAAGGGAATAATAGAATTCCTAAGGGCCCTTAACACTTGATTAAAGCCTCGTTGCTATGGTCTCAATGACTTAATAGAAGGTAGATAAATTGTGGCAAATTTAGAAAACCTCCCTCATTTCAAAAACAATAATGTACCAATTGCCCCCTTAAAGCCCAATGGCTTTTTAACACACCCCTTAAGACCCCACCAAGACCCTGCAACACCATTCACATTCATTATAACGAGGTCCTGAGTAAAGGGGGCCTAGATGGGTTTTATCAAAACTCTTTGAATGTTGCAGTGCCGTTCTGAAAAAGTTGCTTAAATTTTACAGTCTCTTTTTGTTTGGACAGAGCGACCGTATGGATATTAATTTCAACATAACAGCCAAGCACCCAACTGAGAGAAAAGCCAAGCATCTGACAGAGGAAAAAGACAATTTTCTTGATCTCGACTTGTCTAATCTGGAGGCAGAGCTCAAGAACTTTGTCATCAAGAAGGAGGTTTGTTTCTTGGTTGTTGTAAATTCTGTTCACTCAAATGATCTTGTTCGCCTGTTTTACTCCTAACTTCGTTAATGTGGATTTTCTCTCGTAGGGTCGGCCGAGACTGTGCTTCCTTGAATTTCTAGGTTACCGTGACCCTTATCGTTCCCATTCACAGGTAGACGCTTATACATATCCACCCCCATTCACGATCACCGCTATACATACATCTACAAGATAACTCTGTGTTTCATCAAGCAGATCAGGTCATTCAATTTCCTTTATGTCATACATTTCAATGGAAAGTGACATCGAGAGCAAGGGCGCATCAAAACCAGGTCACTGATTTAACCACCTCTGAGAGCTTTGATTGGCAGACCTATTAACAATACTCTCCACTGTCCTGTCCATACTTTACCCAGGTGGACGTCTGTCAGATTGCTATTAGAAGTGCTCTTGTATTTCCATTCAGGACATTCTCAGTCCGTATGCTATTTGCCAATAAGCGACGGTCAGAATTGACCCTCAGGAACTTTTGATGCCCATTCACCACTTATTTCCATTACCCTTCTGCCCTCTCTTCCTTCTACCATCTGTCTCTTTGAGTGCCATGTTTCTTCCTCTTTTCCATATCCTTTCTTGCTCCTCATTTTACCTTTGTTCTGTTATTCCTCCAGGCGATAGCAGCAGACTTCAGCAACGTCGGTAGCATGATAGAGTGCGGCCTCTTCATTGAAGCCTTGGACTCAATCAGAAGCGCTGCGTTTCCTGGTCTGTTGCCACCAGCGACGTACCTGATCTCGCTCTTAGAGTACGCACAGCAGGTAGGACTAGAATTACCAGGCTGCAGAAATTCCCACCTGCTGCTGCTGCTGCTGCATGAGCCGGAGGGCAGGGGGGGTGTTGTGCGCTGGTTCCACAACATTTTTGAAAGTCTGTAGCTGATGCTTGAAATGTAATTTTATACGCATGCACACATTTTTTTTTATAGAAAGAAGGTGGAACCAACCAACTTTTGAAATTGTTGTAATCTGACACTTATCTGTAAACATTTAACTGAAGCTCAGTTGATGCGTTTGCATTGTGTAGGGTAATACCACGTCCATCTTCCTGAGAAGTTTCCACCATGTTTTGGATAATCTGCTCCTCACCAACCCCCCATGGCTGGCTCCCAACGCAGTGAAGAAATACTACGCTCAGGTGTTGCAGTGTCCTCGATGTAAGACGGGCTTGTGGCCTTTCCTAGAGACCGCCATCAGGTAATCTTAATGCCACCTGTAAAGCAACTTTAATGCATCCATGTGGTTTTTTTTATTAGAAGTGTTTTCTTTTAATCAGCAGTTTCCAAGCATTTGCAGCTTGCTGATGTGCAAGAAAATTGTATTATATGTATTTATTCCTCATGTGTGATCACCAAGGTACTGCCTGTCCAGCGACGCCACCTGCCACCCACTACCTGGACCAGCTCTGCCAACACTGGTTGATTTCCACTACGACATCCTTTCTTTTTGCCTCAAGCTCTTTCAGGGGGAACTTCACTCTATTGCTAGCGGGTAACAATTTAAATAAACGCACTTATCTTAGTTTTACGAATGCTCTTAATTTGACTTATTAAAATAGGGCTATAAGGTGTTTTCCTGCAGATGTAGTAGCAAAAGCATTGTGACTTTAATGTGTGCATTATTCATTTTTCCCTCCATCAGAGACTTTGTGCTGCCAGCAGAACGAATCCCCTCCGCATTTTCTTCTGGTTCGTTGTTATATGGAACTTTCTGGACAGTGTGGGAACGCGCCACATTGTTGTCCCGTTCTGTAAAGCAGCTCACTCAGCTCATTGTGCAGGCCGCCATGATGGTAAGTGTATTGGTATTTTCACTGAATAGAGAGTTACCGTTGTTCTTGGTCTGTATCTGTAACGTTGTTTTACTTTGTTGAAGGGCTGCCCTGGGAGGGAGAAGTTGAATTTGTCCGACACCCTGCTGCATCTGCTGTCCGTGTTGGTGGAGTTCTGGTGTCTGCAGCACTTCAAGCTGAATCAGTGCCTGGTAGAAAAAGGCCTCAAAGACCTGTCGGAGCATTTTGCGGTCATTAGCCAGGGTATGCACCAAAAACACTAGAATAATGGTAGTTTGTAGATATATTGTCCATAGATTGTTGTTAAATTTCATGTTTTTTTTTTCTTAAAAACATTTTAAATGTTGGCAAATAAAAATGTTGAAAGCAGTTCATGTATTCCCTCCTGTAGACCTCCCTCCAGCTGTTTTGGTGGAGCTGGTTGCCGGTGTTCGCTCCTCCAGGCTGAGATTGGTGATGGCAGATGCCATATTCAGGAATCTCTGCTTGAGAAATGGCTTCACAGTGGGAGACGGACACCTCTCTCTCAGGAAAATGGTTTGTGTTTGCTTTTAATTCTTTGGTTTTACAGTTTTGTTTTTAAATGATCAGCAGTGAACATTTAGAATTCCGCTCATGTTGATCAATAATAATTTAAATTCATGTTGATCCCAGTTCAGAAAAAAAAAAAGGCAACTGAACTTTTTTGTTTCCTTAAAGGTGTTTCGATTTTCACCCAAGGATCTTTTTTCAGTTCAAGTGAAAGAGTGCAAAGTAACAAGCTAACCTGCTGTGAGAGATTTGTCAATGCAAACTATTCTCCCTCCTCCAGACGATCGTTTGGGACTTTGATGACCTCTGATCTGCATGAAAACTGTTTTGCTCACATTCCTGAATACATACATTGAAGTGACCCCGGAATGATCAAATTCTGAATAAAAAACATGATGGTTCATTAGCACAATAAAAGAAACCATCTTTGTCAATGGAGAAAAACCAGAGGGGAGTTGAGATTTTAACTTTCCAAAAGCTACAGTGTAGCTCTGAATGTGATTCCCTTGATTTTACAGCAATACACACATTCAGGAATGTGATCAAAACAACAACAAAGATCCTACCGACCCTCAGGAAGCAAGATCAGGGGGTTGACTTGCAAACTATTTGGCATAAATGAAGCTTTCGCTACAGGTTAAAGGCTTATTAATTAGCATTTTTCTGCTTGAAATTCTAAAAAGCTCCTTGCATTAGAAGTAAATTGTCTTTTCTTCTGAGCCTACTGGGATTACCATGTCCTAGAGGACAGAGAACCTTCCCCAGCAACCTGGATTCATGCTGTTGTGCAATTAAAAAAGAAAAAAGCTGCAACACCAGCGTCTATAATCTATATCACATAATCATTACACCATAGCATTATATGGACAAGATAACTGAGAAGATTACTTTCACCTTACTTGTCTGCATTAGAGTTTTTTTCTAGCTTTTTCTTAAAATGGCATTACCAACCTTGTTAAAAGCTGGGGAAAATAATTGGGTTTTACTCAAATTATTATTATTTAATCACGCATTTGTTAGGGAATTTTTGCCATATTTTAATTTGAGCATTTTAAAATACATTTTTTAATCCTGCATCTTTTATATGATTATGATCTTGCAAGAAAAGTTACATGAATTAATAAGATATTTTAAGCAAATACAGAAGTTTCCTATGTATGCTTTCTGTTCTGTGAAATGAAAAAAGCACATCTGTTCTGCTTTAGTTTATAAATTCATGTTAGTACTAAAGTTCTGACCATGATGTAACGTGGCAGTAGAACATCTGGTTCTCTCGCCCACCCAGCTCTGCAGGGACACCTCCTTCTACTTGAAGTGTCAAGACTTTGTCTAACCTTGTGTGTGTTTGTGTGACTTCTGACAGGTGCACTCTTACCTGCCTGCTCTGGGAAATTTAGCTCAGATTCTCAGCAGTGCTCATCACGTGACCGGACCCTCCTCACACAGCTGCACGAGCCCCGGGACCGGCGGGTCAGTTACACTCAGCCTTCTGTCAAAACCTTTTGTTAGTTTGCATTCTCAAAAGCGCCTGGAGCGAAACAAAAGGGTGCCATACATCAGCTGAACGTATTTTTGACCTGATAGGGGCTCTCTCCTTTCACTGCATTCACAAAGCACCTCTTAAAATTTTGACACTTTAAACAGAATGGTTGTCGTTCTAGAAAACCTGTGGCTTTTTTCTTCTTCTTCTGTTTTTTTGAAGCTTCATATGCCGTTACAGCTAGCTAGTTTCATCAGCTTTTGTTTCTGTCCTGTCTTTGTTGGCTCCCGTGCGTCTAAAATAACAGAACTATTCAACCAGCGGTTTGCTACGCCTCCTTTGTCAAATTTCCACCCACGTAGTTTAAGGACAGACAGCGCTGTATGAAGGGAAGCAGGTGAATGTAAAGATACGATGAGAAGTGTGAAGGAAAAGGAACAAAGGAACACCTGGAGGGAGGAGGTGCTGTTAGGGGAAGCTGGAGACAGACAAGTGGAGGTCAGCCAGCGCGTGAGGAGTTGGCATGTGATGGGTCATGCCCAGGTCTGATCTTATCAGTGTGTGCTGGTTGACAGGAGGGGTGCACAGGGAGGTTAAGCCCCTTCCTCTTACACACACATACACACTGTGTGATTTGAACAGATAGACTTGGATCTCCCATCAGGCCCTTGTGTCTTCCCTCACATCCAGCCCTGAGCCCTCACTCCCCTTCCCCACCTTTCTTGATTCATCCTTGCATACTAAATCCCTCTTTTGATGCGATCACACACACATGCACACACATACACTCCCTCCGTACGAGACATCTGCTGTTCCACCAGCAGGTAGTTGGCCTGGAGAAGAGCAGGAGTCACCAGGGAGCAGGTTCATGTGAAGGCTACTGGTTCATGCACTGACCAGATCTCTCCCCTTCCCTCCATCGCCGCTCTCTCCCAACGTTCCCTGGCACTTCTTTTTTTTCCCCTCTCTCCTTCTTACTGCTTTAGTTAATTTTGACACAGACATGAGAGGAATGGAATAAAACAAGGATTGCAAGTCTGTGCGGGAGAGATAAAGAAATGCCAAAGGGTATGTAAAATCCTTTGACCCTAAAAGAAAGAGCGAAAGCTAAATGACAAAGCCTGCGATAAATCGAGAACAGAAAGCAAAAGCAAATCTTGTTTCCTCACTTTCATGGTCTGAATTCACCATATTGTATGTAATTTCAATGAACTCGACAGTCTTAATCAATTAATCTTACACTGTAGCTTTTCTAAATGTGCCACATTCCTTCAGCTCGTTGAAATTTCAGAACTAAACCTGTCACGTTGAGACCTAATCAAATAATTTGAATATTCTGCTAAGAATTAAGAGAATAATTAAATGTCCTTTGGGTTGGAGTCATGAAAGGAGGTACAGCAGGTTACAAAGGTCATGAGGACACAGGTGACTTTTTTGTCTTTCCATTGTGGTCATCTCTGATCTGCAGTCAGGGCGTGAGTCCAAAGCTGACAGGGTGGCTGATTGACCGACCGTTGAGATGACCGTTTAACTTGCCGGCTGGCTGCATGGCGCCGAGTGCTGTTAGCAGACGGGAAGTTGTAATTAAACCAAGGTTTTCCTCCTGCTGGCTTAATAAAGCTCCATGCATTGCTTCATTTCCATCATCTTTTTTTTATCTGACAGTGTCATTATCTGTTTTGACAGGTCATTTATATGGTTTCAAGTTGGGATGTCTGCTGAAAAGTCATAATTACACATTCATTATTATTATTTTTACAGCAGTTATTAAGAAAAATGTGCTTTTGATCAGTTTAACTTAATTTAAAAAATTAAATGTTTGCAAAAATGTAAAGCAGTCTCTAGTTCAAAGATCAGTTATGATTTCAAAACGTAAAAAAAAGGTCCACCTCCAAGAGACACACCCTGCTCCAGGTCTAGGTTTGACAGCCTGCTGGCCTCTGTTGCTGTCAGCTGCTTTAAGTGGACAGGGGACACTCGGGTGTAATGGTTGGAGCTGTGGGAGACGGTGCACCCTCATCATAAGACACCGTTACGGAGTCTCTCCCGCGTTCACACACACCCAGAGCCCGTCTCATCTCTTCTCAGCCTTGTCCCTGCTAATAACAAGCAACGTGACAGGACGCGTGTTTCCTCCTCACTGCTGGCAGCTCCTTCCTGGCTTCTGAACAACCCAATTACCAGCGAACAAGCCTCTTCCCTGTAATACGGATGGCATTCCACTTCGACGCGAGACACACACACACACACACACCAGACACCTGTCAGGCTCGGTGCCGGCAGATGCTCCATACGCACACGCAGGACTAGTGACAGCCCAGCGCTATTAGCACGCCTCGGCTTTGAAGAGGTTTCACTTTCTTTTACTAGTTATTTTCCCTAATGCGCTCGCTCACATCGAATTCTTCATCTCTGCTTTTGAGCTGTTAAGTGGGAGGGAAAACTACTTTGGAGACGGGGATGGAAGAAAGGAAGTGTGAAGTGTGTGTGACCAGCTCAGTGATGGGATTGACAAACGTCATCAGATATATACGATTCATTTGTTAATGTTGCATTTTATAAAATACGGAACTTGTTTAGGTGATTGATGAATAATTCATTTTCCTCATAAACCCTCATGCACTGATCTTTGTCTCCGTTCAGAACCCAGAACTTGTTGGGAAATGAAACGAGCCCGGAGGGAGAAAACACACTCAGAGGCTTGAACAGAGTCAACGCTGCAGGTATGACACACACACACACACACTCACAAGACTTTTTTAATGGACTGATGCGCGACACTGGGTCATCATTAAACGGGGACATGATAGCGCTGTCATCACTTTGAGTTTATTGAAGAGCACATAATGTATGGAGGTAGTGATTGATTCAATGTTTCCATCCAGTCAGCTGTAAGAGCATCTTTGATGAATAGGCAGGGCTGCATGTATGTTCCTGTCAGCTTAGCTCATGTCTGGATCTCATCTCCTTTTTTTGTTTGTTTGTTTGCATTGAGAGTCAAATCTGTAGCTTTAGTTGTCTTCACTTCTTTTTACTTTTTATAAATAAATCATATCATCATGGACAGCAATATTTTTCTCTTTTAAAAAGGGGGAAAAACATTTTTGTATGCAAAGTGTGGCTCTGATCTCCATTTTTCTGGATCTTAAATGCAACAATTAGGGTACAGCTGTGAGTATACAGCGGCTACACTGGTGGAACTTCCTTCAATTATAGGCAATGCACTCCGTGTGAACTCTCCAAAGTGTCAGGGCTCATATCTCCCTCCACCACCTGATCAGAAAGGCCCTGTGCCGGTGCAAAGGAAGGGTGGAGGGTAAAGGAGAGGCACTAGAGGAGCTGAGGCAGGAGACTCAAGGCTGTTGGCATGTGTTGTTTTTCAACTACGTGATCTCTATACCAATGCGCTCTGCATTAATTTTTGATGAACCATTGGCACAGCATCCTCCCCTCTCGCCCTCTCTTCCCCCCCTTCCTTTCTCCCTTCTTATTTTTCCTCTTACAGGCACTTTCACCCACATGTGTAAACTCACTTTCTTGTTTTCCACACATCTTTGTCTTAGAGCATCTTCTGACTTTCCTTGTGGAACCTCTGTATCTTTGTCACGGTAGCTGAGAGGGGTTGAGGGATTTGAGAGCAACTTCTCTTTTTCAGTTTTGCGTGTGTTTTTTTTTTCCCCCTTTTTTTTTTTTTTTGAAGCTCAGCACAGATATCAATTTTAATGAGGCCAAATGCACCGTGTGTAGATTGTCAAACAAGAACTGCTGATTTTCTGGATTTAAAACCTGTTTGCATTTTGTCATCTCAATCTTTAACGTCAATATTCACACAATCAAAGACGTAAAACCATAAAAAATATTCTTTTTAAATGCATGAACCCCTTAAAGTTGATCAATTTATGGGCCGGTGCTATAAAAGACATAGAACCTTATGTAATTCTAAATAAAACACACACCTGGTGTGACATCGCCCAACTATCAAGCCTTGTCATGTTGAAAAACTTTTTAGAAAAAAAGTAGTTTTATGTTCCTCAACATAAAACTGCAAAGAATTATTATTACCTAAAATAATTAGAAGACAAAGAAGATGCATCCATCGCTCTAGAACAGGGTACATCTGGACCTACTTAGACCGCATGACCTCATCTTATTGCTCTAAAGTCCAATCTTTATGTTCCCTAATAAACTGAAGTATTTTCATGCATCTTCACTGGTTTACTTATTTTTAAGTGCCAAACAGGCATTTAAGTCCCTATATCTTATTATTATTATCGTATTAAGAAATTGAGAGGAAAATTAAAGTAGAAATGTCAATTAGTAAAATAAAATACCTTTTCCCCAAAAAAATTCAACTAGATTATTTTAATAATATTTTAATAATAGCTACTAAGAAAACCCCATTGTGCTCTTGAACTGGACTGTAGCTCTTCTGTTTTTTTTATTACAGTATTATTGAAACCAAGGGTGTGTTTTTACTGAACAAACTACAAAAATTGAGAAATTTTGTTGAATGAGGTCTTTGGTCCTACAGCAGCATTCACAGCGAAGCTCAAAGAACTTCCTTCAATCTTTCACAATAAAACTTGAGCTGCAGCCTGTATGGCTTCTGTTCAGAGAGCTAAAAGAATGTCCTTTTTTATTAAAATCTCCCAAACTTCATCAAGTCATTGTGTGTATTTGCACCCGTGCTGGTTTAATTTTTATCCTCTTTTTAATCTCAAAACAACTTTATCTTGAAATATTATTTGCACCTTATTATTGGCATTCATTTGGATTAGGGCTGGGCGATATGATGATCAGTGTCACGATTTATTGAGGAGTTAACCTCAATAACAATTAATGGACGATAACTACCTGTATGCTCAAAAACTGTAGCAGTATAATTGCTCCATAGACTAAAATTTCCTGCAAATGCAAAGTATAGGAGGAGGAGTCACGTGACTAGCATGTGACACGGACTAGCTGAGTCGTGTCACAGTTTCTTAAAGGGACACGGACATCCGGAACCTACTCGCTTCTTTTCATTTTTTTAAATATCAAACATACGATTATGGGCAAAATGACATCGATTAGAATTATAAAATTCGATATTCGGTTATTTTCGATTAATCGCCCAGCCCTAATTTGAATTATTCCTCTGTATTTTTCTAAGTGGCCCTAATATGCTGTGATAGATCTGATAATTGTTCAACCTAAAATAATAATTAAATCAGGAATCATGATTTAAGCACATCTGTTTTTTAGAATTTATTAACGAGTTCTACACCTTTATAGTTTAACTGTTATCCTAAATGTTTAGTTTGCTGGCTGCAGACTCATAAAACTGCCCTTTTGAAACAGAATAACATATTTTCCATGGAAACAGAACATTAAAGGAGAGAGAAAGCTGCTTCAGTGACAGTGAAGTCATTTCTTGCTTACTGAAACATGGGATGGGGATGATACTTGCTCTTTGAGCTGAAGCAGTGCAAGCTTTAAAGCATTTTTGGTCACCAAGTTGACATCATGTTCACCTAAATCTTGCCTATTGAATAAGGACAAATCAACATTTTGCAACAGCATAACTTTCTAGTAAAAAATGTTCATGCACAAGATTGGTCCGACCTTAGACATATTTCCAAACTTTGCCCCACAGCTGTTGAGCAAATAATCATTAAAAAACTAGAACCATAGAGCTTCAAGCACCATATGTAGATATTTTTGGGAGTGGTAAAATGTTTCAAATCAACAAGAACACTAATTTATTTATTTAACATGGTGAGAAGTTTCACAGATTGAATTGTAAGTTGAACCTATTGACATAAATTGGATCAAGCTCAGTGAACTAAACAGAATTAGACGACATAATTAGATGAGTTGATCTGGTTCAGTGTCCTAAGATGACTCTTTGTTCTGACTTGTCACTACATAAATTAAATGATTGGATAATTATGTAGGTGTGTTAGTTGTTCTTAAGTTTTCTGTTGTATAATTTGTTTTGCCTCAGCAGACAGAGCTGCTTCTCTTCCTGTTGTCAACATTTGAAGAACTTCAGTCTTTTTGTTCATAAACGCTGAGCTTTCTGAGCTCTTTCTGCAGCAGCTGTCTCATATTGTAACGTCCCTTCACACCAACAATGTCTGCAGCTGCACAGCTTCCTCCTCTTATTCTGTTAGACTTGGACTTCTTATCTTTTCATATAGGATTGTGATATATTGACAGCGCAATCCTCTGACAGTTCTGAAAAAAGGATAACTTGTTTTTCTTTTTATACATTGAGTTTTCCGACCTCCACCAGTCTTCTTCTCTTCTTCAAGCTACTCTATATTGATTTGCTGTAAAGAATGCTTGAATACCATTTTTCTCTCTATATCACCCTAAAAGATGGAGAAAATATACACTTATAAAGTGCCAATCTTTCAATTTTCAGAATTCTGTTTTTCTTAGGGACCATACAAAAAAAAAGAGATTTTTGTTTCTTTTATCTAAGACTGAACTTTATCTCTTCATTTCCTGAGATTGTGTTGCTGCTGACCATTGTTAACTTTTGACAGAATACACAGTTATCTGACAGAAAATTTTAAAATTCTGGCTGCTATCGTAATTATTTCTGAGACACTGTGAAAGCTGCAGTAATTTCAGCTTTGGGAAATTATTACATCACTTTGCTTTTGAAGCCAGCATTAGAAGGAGTCCTTAAATAGTGTTAAATTTAACCAATAACTGACCACAGAATACCTCAAAAACACATTCAAAACAAATCACACTGTTGCAGGCTTCCAGCGGCTTCTTGGGTCCGGGGATCAGCGGGCCGAGCATCGCTTTACAGGAGTGCAGCAAGCAGGCTGAGGGATTTAAAGAGCAACACATACATTTAACTTTTCTATTAAAGTGTGAAACGGGGGATTTATAGAAAAGGACAGGCGGATTTATCCTTTCCATGCTTGTAAATGCTGAGCATGCAATTACCCCTATAATAGAGGCGTTGTGTCCAAATTGGAGCCATTAAAGTGATTTAACACTGCGTGGATTGGCCCTGGCATTTGCGAGGATGTGTACACACGGGGTGTAGTGGAATGGTTGTTTAATCACAGCGTTTCAGCGCCCAGTAATAGCACAGCAGCCCACGAAGAACCCTGACATACCACATCATGCAGCTTAATCATTAAGGGCTGTAGTTTGGGTTTGGCTCCGTCGTCTGTTTGGTTGCTTTTGATTTTTAGTTTGGAAATATATGAGTTTGCGCCGCTAATTGACTTATACTGTACCTAATGCTGAAGCTGCTCAGCCACCTGAATGTCTGCTTTGTTAGAAGCTACTGAAGATGGTTTGTGTATTTTTTTAAGTAAAAGGAGGGACTTAAGAGTAGAGGTGCTGCTCCTCCACATCAAGAGGAGCCAGCTGAGGTAGTTTGGACATCTGTGCAAAAATCAAGATGTCTTGACCTCTAATCTAATATTTATTATTGTTATCGAAACAGTCCACTGCTGGTGGAGGTTTTAGCTGTGAAATTTTGCATTGACCGGAAAGCAAAATCATTATTAGTTTAGCAGCAAAGTGCTGAGAAATTAAATATGTTGAGTGAATTTTTATTTTTGCATAAACTGGATATACTTGTCCTTGTCCTATATGGTAAAGGAAACATTTAATATTACTCTTTTTTATATATATTTTGCTGCTTTTTTCTCTTCAACAGTCTAACTTTTGGTGGGTATTTACTACATCTTTTGCATCCACAGACACTTCTTGGAAGAAGGAAATTCTTCAAAATGTATAGCATCCAGGAGTTTCAATATTTAATGCTTTGAAATTCTGCTTCTTTTTTCATTCCCCTTCATCCATCCCTCCCTCCTTCTTCCACCTTATTCTTGCCCCAGTCTTTGCTCTGTGTGCGTTTGAGCAGTGCCCCTGTACAGGCATGGCATCCTGGGGAGAACCAGTAAAGCATTTATTACAGGCTTTGCAGTTCTGTATTATACTTGCAAGCGCAGAGCCACTCATGCTTAGCCTTTAACTTCCCCTCTGAAGTTCAGCCATACATGAAAAGACGGGGCTCCGGCCCCCTAAAATATTCCTGATTTGATATTGTATTAGAAAAAGTGAGATGCAATGAAGACAAATTGGAAAACTGGAAGGAAATTCTGTTTAAAAATGTAAATGGAATCTTTTGATTTATTTTCCTCTATTTTTGTTCTTTTTTTTTGCTGGTAGTTTGTTGAATAAATATCACGTGGTGACACTGGGAATGTCCAGCGGTGCTTTTGAACCTGCAATCTGTGAAGAATCCTTTCAGAGGCTTTGTATGTGGGCTCTCTACCATAACTTCCTCTCAACTTGGATTTTAGGAACAAGCTGACAGGAAGCAAAACCGCCTTCTTCCCTCTACATTTATTCACTCAGCTTCTGCCCTGATATTAACGTAGTTGAGCGGGTATATAAGATGAGAATCTTTCTGTGAAAGATGAAAAGAGCGAGGCAAATTAACCCAACTATTCATCATTAATTTGTTCCTCCCCATTTCTTTTCCCCCTCCGTTGAAGATCACCCCCCTCTTCTCATCACTCCTTTAAACCGCATCCTCATTGGTGGGTTGTACTTTTTGTAGGTCAGATTAAAATTTTTTGTTTTAATGATATGTTTGGGGACATTTTGGCGGTCTTTTATTGGCGTTTACATCAAACAGAGGGGGACAATGGGAAGGGCATCAGGCACACCCTAATTTGGGATTTCTCTCCTCTCTTCCGCCCCTTCTCTCTCTTTTGGGTGTGTTTGTCCGTTGTGCGTGTCCTGGTCGAAGGAGAAACCCTCCTCCACAGAGCTTGCAAAAGGAACCAAGTGGAAACGGTGCTTCAGATCCTGGCGCTTCCTGGCACAGACGTCAATGTTAAAGGTAAGACTTTTTCACATTTCCGTTTTTCTGTAACCTCTGTCTCACTGTTATCCCGCTGCGTTCCCACCATTCGCTCCGGGGTTTCAAAGAGCGATTAACATTGGGAGGAAAAAAGGAGCTAGGAAATAGGAGTGTGTGTGCGTCATCGCTGAGGTTAACCTTTCGCTATAATGTAAAGGGTGTGTCTAGAAAGAAAGCGGGGTGGGTTTGAGGTCTCTGACTTATAGATTTGCATTCTTTTCGCTGAGAGAATGGAAAACCTTTTGATATTTCGGGGTGACTTTTTTTTGTTTCTTTAGGTCAGATATAATACCTTACCCTTCTTTAATGGAAATATAGTGTTTGAAAGGGTATTTTAGTTTATAAACGATCACCTAAAGCTGCTTAAATTGGTATCTCAGTGGGGTGGTGAGGTCCAAAATTTGATCAAGCAGAACAGTTAGTAAAAGGGTGACATTACTGCTGTCAGCGTGTGGATTCTTCTTCTAAAACAAGGCCTGTGTTAATTGAGGCAGAACACTTGGATTGCAGTCCTTTTGTATCAGGGAATGTCATTTTTATTAATACATTTTTTATGTATTTCTTTTCTCAGAACTTGGCTGTTTTTCCTTTGTTTAAATGATAAAATGTTAAAAGACAGAGTAGTTGTTATAACATTTATAGGAAGTTTAGTTGTTGTTGTCTGTTATTACTCTTTGAAAGAATTTGAAACTAACAGATTAATTTGTTCTATCAATTTTAGCATTTCTGTTATATGATTATATTTTTTTTGCAGAAAATGGTGCAACGTTGGCATCTCCTCTTTTTGAAAAGCTCCTGTTTACATGACTCGTGATTTTATAATATGTTGTGTGTAAATTCCCTACATCTCCTCCATGCTGACAAAACAAGCCATTAGCTGTACAAACGAACCAACAGCTAAGCTAAGCTGGTGCTATTATGAGTATTATCTGTGCAAATCTTGGGGGTTTTTTTTTTAGTTACTTGTTTTATAAAGGGTTTTATTGATAATCACGATATACTGGTTTATTTTGTATGTTTTTGTTTTGTTTGATTGGAAATTGGAGTATCGAGAGGAGCCAGTTGAGGTGGTTCCGGCATCTTGTCAGGATGCCTCCTGGTTGCCTTCCTAAGGAGGTGTTTCAGGCATGTCCTGCCGGCAGGAGGCCCCCAGGTCGACCCAGGACACGTTGGAGAAAGTACATCTCCAACCTGGCCCGGGAACGCCATGGGGTCCTGCCGGAGGAGCTGGTGGAGGTGACCAGGGAGAGGGCATTCTGGGATTCCCTACTTGTGAAGCTGCCTCCACGACTCGGGCCCGGATAAGTGGGAGAAAGTGAGGCAAAGTTTTGATGGTTGTTTATTTTGTTTGTTCACCATGTAGACCACGCAGGCTGGACACCGCTCCATGAAGCATGTAACCATGGCAGCACTGAGTGTGTTAAAGCTTTGCTCAGTCACCGCCCTGCCCCCAAACCCACTGACCAGGTTGGTGGAGTCAGTCCTCTGCACGATGCCTTGGTAAATGGACACATGGACATCGCCAAAATGCTCCTGGAACATGCAGGTGAGTACACTTTACAATACACACATCTTTTAATACTTTACACACACTTTGCTGTTTGATACTTTGAGAAACACAACTATGACATGATAATAGTTTAAAAAATAAATAAGTGAGTAATAAGAAAATAGTTTTTGCTGTCTGCTGATAAATTATTCAGTGTTCTTTAAACTTCTCTGCACATCCTGGTGGCATATTATTAATCTGAATGGTTTGACAGTTTTTTTTTATTAGGTAGTTTTTTAGTTGGCATTGACAGATCAGATTCAGTATTGGTTCTCCAGTAACCTAATGGAGATTTGTATCATCTTTGGACTTAGCCATTTAGCCAAAATAAAGAAGCTCTCATTTTACTTTAAAATAAAGCAGAACTGCAAAGATAAGAAGCAAAAAATCTTTAACAATGCTGTTGCCTTGAGTCGAACCATCTATGACTTCCACCCTGGATGGCTGACAACATCTAGTTCATGAATAATTTTATTGTCATTTCAAAATTTCATTTGAATGTTGCCAACAAATAAAGAGGAGTTCAGTAACTGGTTGAACACTGGTGGACCTGATTAGCTTCCTGGTGGATGAAGCAATCTCTGATAGAGGAGGAACTTTTTAACCATTTTGTTTAACGAAACCAATCATTTTGACTGTGAAAGAAGCTGTGTTTTTGTCTTTGGCTCCACTGTAAACTTGCTAAAATTGTTAGAAATTACTTGTGAAAACCTTTTAAGAGTTCCCCTTCTTTAAACCTCAGTTAGAAAATGGTTGCATTCAGATTTCTAAAACACCTGACACTGATCTGGTTGATCTGAGACATTGGTTGTCAAATTATGAGTTGTGTCCAAGTGATTCAGGGCCAGCAGTGGGGCATGGATAAAATCAAGTCCACAGCATGACATAGGACATTTAAGAACCTCTTCTCTAACTAAACATGATGTTAATTGACTTTATGGGAAATCTAGAATTTAAAAGGTTTCAAACTAAAACTCTGTTAATTACCAGTATATACAAATTGGATCATGTTTAATTATTTAAAAAGTTATGTCAACTGGAAAAAATCTGATCATAATGATCAGAAAGATCTGTCATGACTCTAACATGCTTCTCAGCAACACTGCTGAATAATCAATGCTGCTAGCAGAGGCTTTAGAGGACAACACTGAAGGTAACATTTGGTGGACAGATGTCTAAATAAATTGCCCACTGGAACTTTTAAGCAATCTGAACAAAAGTCAAGATTACCCTTTGCATTCCCTTCTAGTGTTTTCAGTTTGATTGTACTCAGTTTTTCCATCTGTTGTCATTTTTCTTGGTCCTTTACATCTGGTATTCATAGTTGCTTTAAGAATCCCGGATTGTCCAAGACACAGAGAGGTAAAACTGGCCCCCAGGGAAACGGATGACATGTTTAACACCACAGAGTCCATCCAAACAGATTACATCTCCCCAGTAGATGTCTGCTAATGTCTTTCTGATGAGATTAGAATAGTCAGGAAGGTTTGCTTGCAAGCATCACGTGAAGGTTTTTTGTGGAAATGTGTCACAACAGTTTGGGTGTCTTTGTTTCACTCGAAGCTCAGGACGGTTGAAGCGAGCGTGACGGGTGTTGGAGTAGCTGGCTGTACAGCAGCAGGTGGAAGAGACAGTGTGTGTGTGTGTGTGTGTGTGTGTGTGTGTGTGTGTGTGTGTGTGTGTGTGTGTGTGTGTGTGTGTGTGTGTGTATTTTTGGGTAACGTGCGAGGAGGAGCACTTTTTTTGCAGATGACGAACAAGTCTCTGACGTGGTAGCGTACCTCTGTCTCAGCCCACTTCTCAGTTTGACTAATTATAGTTAATTTGATTTGACTTTCCCATTAACACATGTACATTTTCTGTCCTCAAAAAATAAATTAGTCTGGGATTGTTTAGTCCCGGAGAGGAAACAGGAGAATGCTCCCTTTTTTTTCCTTTCTCCGTCCTTTTCTCAGAAACAGAAGAGAGAGCAAATTAAAAGAGGTCAGATGAAGCAGCTGTCTGTATCTAGAATTAGAGGAGAAGGAGAGCTAATGTGTGTGCAGCAGACGTCTGGTTTATGGTTTAGGCCAGGTCTTGTTGCTGGACTTAACAGAACAACAGGAATGAGAATTATCTCTGTTTGAAATGCCCTTCAGGCTTATCCTTCTTTTTCTCATTCGCTCTCTACTGACTGTTTGCTATTTCCTCCCACCTTGATGGCGGGTTGTCTAAAGGCTACAGCAGGGAGTTGGTGAGGAGGTGGTCCTCCTGACTCCAGGCTATACTGTCTCTCACGGTCTCTTTTCCATGATCTTCATTTGGTTGCCATGGACACCATCGATAAGCATGTGCTTTTCTTCTTTTTTCTCCCTTTCTATTTTAGATCTCCAAGTCCAGGCTGTTAAATGTGGAAAGTTCTAGCTTCAGGGGATAGATCATGCTTAGTTACCGTCTTTACATTGTTGCTCACTCCAGTTTTTTTTTATTTCCAACTCGTCTAGCACTTTTGTGCTTGTGGCTGCGTTTTCAACTCCCATATATCAGAGTGCTTTTTTAAATTTTGGCCAGGTAGACTTGCCGCACTCTCCCATGGAAGGAAACCAGGCTAGTGGGCCAGATGCATTTCCATTCCTCTGTCTCCTTATTTATTGTATTCCTTTGTGTTTTTTTTATTCCTGCGAGTGCCAGCTGCATTTCCTGAAACTATATTTTTCATTGAGGCATTCACTCTGTTGTCCTAGTTGTTTCCAGCAGACAGTTCGAACCTAGCTGCCAAGGTTTTGGTAGGCCAGAGAGGGCAGCGCTGACACTGGCACACCAACAAAGCCTCTATTTGGGAGTGATCTCACCCCTTTGTAAGCCTGTCTGTCTGCTTGGAGGCCTGCGCTCTGTATGTGAGTGTGTATTTGTGCATTTTTACGGGTAAATTGCACGAAGGGGGGTAGAATGGATAGATCCTGCCCCCACTACCTCAATCCCTCCAGGCTTTATGAAGCTGGCAATGAAAGGATGCCATGGCTGAGGGCAAGGCTGACTCTGCTCTCCCACCCCCCTCCTCCTCCTGTTGCCCAAGGCTGCCCCACATGACCCCCTATCTATGTGCTTGGCTTGTTTTTTTACTCAGAAGTGAAGTGTCCTTGGCTATATATTTTGGTGCATGCATACACAAATATTTCTGTTTTTCAAATCCTGTAATGAGCATATGCTGGTTTGCAATTACTTATCTGCAGAGAGAGTGTGTTGACTCTTCCTTTGCTCAGCTGCTAGAAATGTTTCAGTTTTGCAAGGTGGCTGCAGCAGCCTGTACCTCTTTGATTGGGGTGGAAAATGACCTGGAGCTTTTAGCAGTGAAGCTTAGACCTGGCACACAGAGGAGGCGTGTCAGTTAGCGGAGAGGGTGGAGACATAAAGAAAAGAGCCTTTAAGCTGTCACCACCCAGCCCCGTGACAGTAATCACTGATGCAGACCTCTTAGAACCATGTTACTCTCAAGCCATAAACACTTACAGTGCTGTGAAATAGTATTTACCCTCTTATAGATTTCTTCTGCTTTTGCTTTTTTTTCTGTCACACTTAAATGTTTCAACAAATTTAAATATCAGACAAAGATAACTTGAGTTAATACAAAAGGCAGTTTTTCAATTAGGATTTTTATTAAGGGAAAAAAGCCAACCTAGCTCTGTGTGAAAAAATAAAAACATCCTCTTGTTAAATTATGAATTAATCACATTATTTGGAAAGATGAGTTCATTTTCATTAGCCACACCTAGACCTGATTACTGTCAGACCTGTAGAATTAACAAATCACTTCAACAGAACCTGTCTGGAATCATGAAGTAGGCTAAAAGATCTCAAAAAGCAACACATCATGATTCATTCTAAAGAGGGTCTTCATGGAAAACGTCCAAGGATAAGACCCCTTCTGACTAAAAATATCACAAAGGCCCGTTTCATATTTACCACAAAGCATCTCGATGATCCCTAGTACTGTTGGGAAATATTCTGTGGACTGACGAGACAAAGGCAGACCAGTGATGTGTGAGACTCATTACCCGTTTTTGGTGTGGCTGTTGCCAAAATTAAACCCCATTTATTTAAAGGCCTCAGTTTCATTTTCACAGCACTGGATTTGGTTCTTGAAGAGGAAAAACCATATGAGCTGGAAGAATAGCTTGAAGTTTTTTAATTTTAATGCACTCACGACCACATACTCACACATGCTTATTGCACTGGATCCCTTTAGACCTTAAAGTGAACAAGTGTTTCCTGAGCAGAAGGATATCATTCACTTCATACCGCTGTAGTCAGCCTGATTGCATGTTGTCGTAAATACACACACACACACACAGGTAAGGATTTCGGCACACTCGGGCCTCTTCGCTGTCAACGTGGTGCAGAAATACAGAAAGTTCATCCAGCTCTGCTCTTGTTTCCCTTTGGGTCCTGAACTGGCAGCTGTGAGGAGCTGAGCTCTCACACTTAGAGGTGAAGCAGCGTTCAGAGCCCTCGGCGTCACTCGGGTGCGTTGATGTTTCAGCTGCAGGTTTCTCCAGGCTGTAGTTCAAGGACTTCCCTCACTGGGAATTTTTAACTAGAGTCTCCAACAACCACCCCCCACCCCCCCACTGCCGCCCACGCGTGCACATATAACCACACACACATTTTTCTTTATGTGTGTTTTTCAGGTGGTTGCGATGGATTACCTCTACCCAACAGTTTCCCTGATTGCTCCTCACTTTTTTTTCTTTTCACATAAATCCTGTGTGTGTGTTTTAAACTGAGAGCCACTAAGGATAACAAAAAAAAATGATGATGGTGAGATTTGTTACCAAAGGTTTCTTGGCTACTGCTTATGTCTAGCACCACTCATAATCCACAAATGCTTGTTTCCCCCCTTTTTTTCATTAAGAACAAAAGCCACAATGGTAGCTAGCTTCCATGAAAAGGAAAGGGCACAGGCCAAGGAATGTTGCACAGTTTTTTTTATTATTTGCTGTCCTTTTTAATCTCCAAGGTTTAGCAGGAGTTTAATGTTGTACATTTATACGTGAGGACAATGTGAAGAGGTGAATTTGTAGGTGCTGAAACCATGCTCCCTCCATCTGCAAACAAAGCTGAGTTTCAAGGTGTAATTCCTGTCTTTTGTTGTCTCCGAGTTGATTGGAACAAAATATAAATCAAAGGCCGGGATGGTTTTGTTTTGTTGGCCATGAAGATTATGCGACTGTGCTCCAGCCGTGACCTTTAATCATCATGCACTCCACCAGAATAAAATAGCAGAACTGTTTTACTCATTTTATTTATTTATTTTTTTTAGCCTCAATTAGACAGTTTGGCTTCAACTTGGTAAAGAATTTAATGGAGTATTGAAGAATAACATTAATAAAAGAGGAGAGTTTTTCACCTATAAAGTTCATTAACAAGAAGGCAACAATGGGACTTGTCTGAACTCTGGAGGAGTGGGTCATATTGTATAAATGAAGATATTCAGCAGCAGTTAAGTGTGTTTTCATTGAATGTCGAGCTTCACCCAGCGGCGTATGTGTGGAGTGTTTTTATTGTCACAGTCCTAGTGGACACCTCTCGCTCACCCCTGCATTGTTGAGCAGCAGAGGCACGGTGTGTGCAGTACAAGCTCTTATTCAGGTTTTATTAAAAACGTAAAGTGCGTTTGAATGTCTCAGATCTAACTTCGCCAACACAATTAAGTCTATTTGCTGCTTGGATCATCCTTTGGAATTTAAAAATTGCAGCAACAAAAAAACCCGCATTGCGTCGTAATTTACTTGTTCATAGTTTTTCACATTTTTTAAGTGTTTTGTTCTGATTTGAGATGAGACCTTTCACTTGATTTTTCTTCATTGCGAACTCGACAACAAAAAAGATGAGATACACAAAATGAAAAGTGATTCGTCTAAATCGTGCTGTCAAATATTTTTTCAATATTAGGCTGTAAAGAATTTCAACAAAGCATGGTTTTATAATTTTATATTAAGTAGTTTTGCTTTTTGTAAACAACCGTGCTGCCGATAATTCCCACTTTTGTCTTTAGATCTGCAACGTTTCATCAAAGTTTTTATTTAAAAGAGTCCTTTACAAATTAAATTAAATTAAATTGACTCATAATATTAGGCTTTTCAGAAAATGTTTGATCTTTCTTCCTTTTTTTTCTTAGTATTTCAGCTTTTTCCAAGAAGTGACACTTGTGCTTTGCATTTAGTACTCTTTAACAGCTACAAACATTTGGACAACTACACCTACAGTACACCTGCTCAGCATGTTAGCTTTGTTGTTGTGATATTAGCACACATCCTGTTAACACATCTTGTTGCTTCACCTTTTGCACCTTTGCAGAAAAACATTATAAAAGGAAGATACAAAAAAAAATCTCCTTTTCACTCAATTAGAACCCAATAAGATCAATGTGTATTCAGTTCTGTATAATCTTAATTAATGTTAATAAAAACAAAATGTTTTTTTTCCTCTCCCAAAACACAGCCTTTCCATCTACTTTGATCATTTGGACATCTACAGTGTACACACTAGATGATCAAGTGCATTTATGCATCTAGCGGTGGTGAATGCAAAGTTCAAACTGTGCATCAGAATGAAGACGAAAGATGTTTTAAGTGACTTTGAACATTGCATAGTTGTTGGTTTAGAATTTGGTGTCAACAGCATTAAAGCATGGATCCATCCTGCCTTGTATCAATGGTTCAGGATGCTGCTGGTGTAAAGGTGTGAGGAAGATTTTCTTGGCTCACTTTGGGTCCCTTAGAACCAACTGAACATTGTTTAAACTCCACAGCCTTCCTGAGTATTGTTGCTGGCCATGTCCATCCCTTTATGACCACAGAGGACTTATCTTCTGATGCTACTTCCAGCAGGATAATGCTCCATGTCACAAAACTCAGATCATCTCTAACTGGTTTTTTGAACATGACAATTGGACTCCAACAGCCTCCAGATTCAATCCAGTCAGGAGACAGGAAATTCACATCATAGATGTAATTGTGTGATGCTATCAAGTCAATATGGACCAGAACTTCTGAGGAAAACCATGATCCTACATTGTTATTTTGAGTGCTGAAGTACAAAATCCCTAAAAACATAAATCAAACATTTTCAACTGGAGATTTATTCATTTATTTATTTATTTTGCAATGAAACAACACTTCATCTTGCATCCAGTGGATACAATCTAATTGCCCTGGTTGATGTGACCCCATTTGTGATTTTATGCTGTGAAGACCACATTAGAAAAGGTGAAGGCATCACTGATCTTCTTGCAATAGAGTTTTTAGAAATCTCCCGTGTCTTTCTTCTTCCTGCGTCTCTGCTGGCTGCGCCGCCGCTTCACTCTTCTTGTTGTTTTTGCTGTGGTTTCTAGTCGCTATAGCTAGCAGCTCCCTGTGGATATGTGATGCCGTGCCCCTGGCTGCAGTTCACACACTCACCCTGCCTCTCTCTCCCTCTCTTTTTTTTTGGAGGGGAAGAGAGAAAGTGAGCGAGGATGTTTACCATGCTGTGGAACTGCCTGCTTCCCAGCTTGTCTGCCTCAGCCCCAGACTCAGACCAGAGACAGAGAAAAAGACATTGGGGGGAGGGAGCACTGCATCTTTTTTTCTCGCTTTCCCTCCCTCCCTCTCTTTTTGCCAGTTTTTCCCTTCCTCCACTCTTACTTTTATATTTCTTGTCTTCGCCTGCCCTCTAAAGGCCAAAGGGCTTTGCGCTCTCTATGTAAATGTGTGTGTGTTAGTGTGTGTGTGTTAGTGTGTGTGGCAGCCAGACTGCATCTGGCTGGTGCATCAGGCAGCGGCTTTCGCTCAGCATGTGAATTCCCTCCCTCTGCTGTAGCTTCAGAACCTAGGTCTTAGTGAGAGGTTTTTTTTTTCACATTCATGCACACGCGCACAGACACACAGGCTCACACACACAAAGTATAGTGTAATTACCCTATGCTCTCATGTAATCCCTCAGGTGTTGTATTTATCTCCACTGCTGCATATTTGACACCCAGCGCCAATACCTGGATTCACTTCAGTCACAGTCGCTGCACCAAAACCCTGTTCCCCCGGCTATCGTCTCCTAACACTGTGCATGTACAGTATGTGTGTTACATCACAGGAAGTGTGTCTTTTATGCTCAGATATTCAGTTTAGCACTGGATATAACCACTGACATCTGTATAATAGCAGTTTTGTGGGAACATTAGTGTGTTTGATGCATGGCAGGAAGCAAATCAATCTCTTATTCTGTGGGGTTAAACATATCATTATAAACAAGAAGAAGAAAAATATTTGGAAGAGCAAAAAGACATTTGACAGAATTTGAATAGAGAAAGTGAAGCAGGTATGTATGCAAATGTGACAAACTGCATTGACTGTTTGCTTTCAGGCAGACACATCTACAGTCAGACGCGCAGCCGAGCCCAGGGCCGTGCTGCAGGGGCCACCTCCTCCACGCATCAGAGTCACATGTCTGATTGGAGGCTGTCAGTCAGCTGGGTTTGACAGGGAAATAACGCTGCTCGTTTCTTGCATTCCTCTGCTTGTTGCTGGTGGTCTTCAGTTGATTAGCAGAGCAGGTTTTTTTATACACATAGGTGGATTAATGACGCTGAAGTTGATTATTATGGTTTGTAAATAATTTGAAAACTTAGTACAATACTATTAATGATGGTTGAGAATGTAACCAATTCAGAACCTGATTTGTAGAACTTGTCAGGTTATTATAATATCTGTACTTATATTTTCTTTTGTTAGTTGTTGTCATCAGAGTCTTTATGTTGTTTTTATCTTTTTGTACAAGTCAAAAATAGAGTACTGCTGCAATATTATCTTTAGAAAAGAAAACATTTTTTCCACTTTTTGATTGCAATTTTTTTTCAAACTCTGCTAACATCGAATCAGGTAAAAACTAATTTTTTAAATCATGTCCAAAGGGCACAATTATGATATAATTTTTTTCTGCAGTGCTGTTTATGATCAAGACTTTGCTTGAAAAACTACAAAAATCCAAATTCTGATAGGGCTGCTGAGTCCTTCCTGTGTTTCATGCCTGAGTTGGTTTTATTCACACGTTACAGTCACTCCTCCTGATTGAGCGTAATAGCGACAGCCACTCCTACTGATATTGAGGACAGCTTGTTACAGAAATCTGGTGATTATGACCCGCTGTGAACAACCTCCCTCATATACACACACACACTGCCTTGCTCCATCCCCCTCCCCCTTCTCCCTCCTTTCTCTCGCGGCCACTTTGATCAAACCTGCGCTCTTGCGTCCTTGACTGCTGCCCCCGATGGCTGACCCCTGCATTAAGAAAAAAAATCCCTGCTTATGTAAACGTTTATGCAGATTAATGCCACAAATTATGCAGATTAAGTTTTTGCCACTCCGATTTAAAGCGCTGACCTTCCCACTAACAGCTACGAGAGCGCTTACTGATTATCTCTTAACTTAATACAGCAGTTGACAATATGTGGAGAGCAATTTCAGAATTAACATTTCATTTGTAAACTTTTTTATTTAAACTTTAAACCGTTTCATCTACAAAAAGACTTTTTTTGTTGTCAAAATGGCGTCTGGTGTGCCCACGATCGTCCCTCCTTTAAAGCATCATGCTTCCTGCAGCCCCACAGTGTCTGTCAAACCCGAAAACAACTGCCAGCAGTGGCATCAAGCAGCTTTTCAGCTGTCTGCACGTTACACCGAGCCTCCACAGAGCCGTAAACTTGCTCATAAGTGGCAGCAGCATTGCCAAGGTTGAACAGTCAAGTGCCATCAAGTGCAGCTTGCCAAAGAAATGGGTCTATCTGAAAGCAAACAAAGGGCTCACTCTTGACTCGACCCGCTCCGTGTAGGCTAAATGTGCAGAGGCCTGTCTGACACGGGAAAATGGCTCTCAGCCTGAATAGAGAGCAGAGAAACAAGATGGTAAATGTCACCATTATAACTTTGCTGGCTTTGTAAGAGAAGTGAAAAAAGTGTTGAATTCAGCTCCGACTGTCACAGTCTGTTTGAACGCTGCGATGAAGGAGCGAGGGAGTAAAGTCAAGGTCGGTGGAGGTGTTTTGAATTTATACAGCTGAAACTGTAAAACTATGAGTGAACTGATTGAAATCAATGTGTAACTTTGTCAGCGCAGGAGCGTGTTTTCTGTTGGGCACAAATGTGTAACGAAGCGGATTTCTGACGCTCCGGTCGAGGTCTGCTGCGAGCAGCCACCAGTAGCTCCCTGCGCCTCGGTCGATGGCGACGAACTCGCTTACAGCAGAGCCTCCGTCAGGTCACTAACCCTCATCGCCTTTAACACAAACACAAAGTGACCTGCCAGTCACAGAGCTAAGGCGAGGTGTCAGCTGAAGTTAGTGCTGAAGTGAGCTAATAGGCCCGTCTGGCACTGAGGGCCAGTGGGAAAACAGCTGTTCATTTAAACCTTCCTCTCTTCACACTGGGTTTGGATGAGAGTTTCACTCAGCATGTTGCATGTGTGTGTGTGTGTGTGTTGTTCAGCAATATGCATTTGCGCGTGCACCCCGTTTATTTCTGTTACTTTGTCCTGCCGTTGACCCGTGCTGCATCTCTTCCGCCTTATTTGATAATGATGCTGCAGTCGAAGGTAACTTGGCTGCAAGTTTGTTTCGTCTGGACTTTAAGTCGCTGTTGACACTGAACTCATTAACCTCCCTGTCTGAGGTCAGCCTGCCACTTAAAACTGTAGAAAATTCAATTTAAGAGTGGAAATTATGTTGAAGAATTTTGCTTTGATGTTCAGCATCATATAATCAATCCTAAATGTTCACATTTGCAAATGAAGTTACTCTTAAAATAATTTACCTTTTTTAGAGTTCTCTCACGTCTTTTTACAATTTTGACAAAATGGTTCCTTTAGAACACAAAAACAAAAGGCTTGTTTGGAGCATTTGCTCTGATTCTTTGGGGGATATTTGATGCACATTGGTTCCTTTTTAAAAATGTATTTTTAGTCCATGCTAACACATTTTTAAGTGCTGCAATGTGCAAGCTGTTACTGTGTATGTTTTTGTGCCAAATCTGTGCAGCATATGGAGCAGCTTTGATTCTTGTTAGATATGTTTATGATTAAAAAATAGAAAAGCTTTTTGATCTGATCCTGAGAAACTTCTGTCCCCACCAGGCTCAGTTCTTCTCCGACAGACCGATAAAGACGGATGTGCTCCGATGGATCTGGTGTCCACTCCGGGTCAGATGGAGGAGCTCCTCCGCAGCGCACAGGTTGGAGATTCGACCCGGACACACGAAGGGACTGAGGTCTTGAACCTGCCCCTCCTGGAGGCTGGGTCTTGTCTGCTGTGCCACCTCGTTGTCTCCTACCAGCTGGAGCGAGGCCTGCCCGGCCACTCGCAGCCGAGCGACAAGCCCCACAGCCTGGTCTACAAGCTGGTCAGAGCCTTAGAGACGTGCCCGCTCCAAAAAGTGACTTTGGGCTGGACGGATCAGCGGACAGTGAGGCTGGTGGAAGATATAGAGATGCTGCTGGAGCTCAGCCAAGGAAAGCACCAGGAGCAGGTGTCTCTGGCTGTGAAAGAAAGCGATGGGGATAACACGATGCTCCTGATGGCGATCCTGGAGAATCTGAGGTCACATGGTGAAACGCTCAAAGCCGATATGTAAGAAAAGATTAATGTCGTGAAGCAGACATGCACATTCTGTTACTTATTGTTATCAGAAGAGAAACACTTCATCAGCCTGGATCTGACTTGACTTCACTTTATTTCATAAGCTTGAGTCATTTCTGCAGAGACTCAGAATTCAGTTCTATTCTGCCAGCTAGATGACTTTGGTCCAGAACATTTTACACAAGTTTCAGAAATTTAAAAATTAATTTGTTACATTTTCAGGGTGTTTTTTTTTTATGTTTTTTTTTTTTTTTTAAGAACACTAACATTTCACTGTAAACTACCTGAGTCTTTTCTTCTCTACTTATCAGTTTTTTCTGTTTATAGATGAAAACATTTGTTACATGTTTAGTACTATTTGTCACAAAATACACACAAATGCATATCGTTTTATGCTTTCTTTAAATAATGTTGAAACGTCTTCAGGTAAAAATCTACAGTTTTATTTTGGAGAGTTTCACAAAAGGTTTGGGTGTGCCCAATTAAAATGTCTGTAACTCAAAAGACTAAAAAAAAACCAGAGACAAATTCAAAGGTAAAATATTTCTTTAATATTTAAAGAAAACAATTAAATATATACCTGCCTTCTGCAGTTTGAAAATAAGGAAAAAGACCAACATAAAGGTGTGGTTATTATATACTTGTAGTAAATACCCCACCTTGTAAATACCTTTTGTATTTTTTTTATTACTTAGATGAGAAAAGAACATATTGAGAGTTTATCCAGTTTTCAGACGTGTTTGATGTCTTTCAGCACCTCATTTCATTCTTTGTTTAATAAGAAGAAGTTATGTGGATAATCAGATTTTGGTTTCTAATGCAGGATCATTAATTATCCAGTGGTAACAGTCCTATAAAATGTAGCTTTTCTACAGATGATGTAATGTTCTCTTTCAGAGTTTGCACGCTTTTGCTTAAATCTACAAATTAAATATTTAATTTCAACCTTCTGAAAAGCAAATCATGTCCACTGTTGTGTTTAACAGGTCGACATGTTTTCCTGCTTTCTGTTTCCTTTCAAACGTGCTTTTTGTTAAATTCCCTCAGATGTTTGAAGCTTCAGTTTGTTGCATTCCTTGTTTCTTTTCCTTATTGTGTTGTTGCTGCTGTCTTTTGGAGTCACACTGAGGTTTTTCTGTCACTCTCCAACACAGCTGCAAGCAGATCTCAGCGTTTTTGATCACCCAGACCTCAGTTTGACCCACATATTCTCTGTTGATTGCCATTTCTTAACTGCAGCACAAAATAATAAAATTTGCCTTGTGTTAACATTTCGCTGTCATCTGTAGCCTTCTCCTGCTTTATGCATGGCGATCAGGTATTTAATAACTGTGAACATCTTTTGTGAAAGTTGCCTGATTTCTCAGTCTACTTAACATATTTTATACATTTTCTTTTTGTTTTCCCCCAAAAGGATGAGACAAAGTTCAAACAATGCACTGTTTTGACTTAAAACATGCATACTTTGTTGGTGTTTATGGCTTCAATAATCCACACACTGCCAAGTTGATAAAAAATATTCAATCTATTTTTATTCTTTTGTTTTTATCCCAAAATAAGCCACATACATAAGATGCTATTCATTTCATCAAATTAAAATATGCAACTTACTCTGCGCTTCCTTACACAAATTCAGGAAGCGTCGTTGGTCGGGCACAAACATAAAAATCACAGGCAGAGACCATCGCAGGCGAAGACATAATTTAGAAAATAAGGGCAGGCATACACCTACTTTACAGTAATATCTATCACCGGACTATCAACAGGCGTACCGTATAAAACACAACCATAAATTAATCAGTAGTTTGTTTCTTTACAATATTGTTTAAAAAATAAAGTTTCATTACAACTTGTTGCAAATAAAAGTGCTTATTTTTGTTTGTTTTTTCACAACTTTCAGTCCGATACATTCTTTTTCATATTTTCTCTACATTATACAAAGTCACACTTTGGTTTGCTTTAAAAAAATGAGCTCAAACAAAATAAATAGACATTTATATCCTGTGCCAAACAACCATCACCACAAGTTGCTGCAACATGTCAACACGTAGCAGTAGAGACGCCTATCAGGGCATTAAAAGAAACGTTTATGAATCCTAATAATCAGCTTTTAGGAGGAAAGTCTGTCTTTCAAGTTGTCTTGTGACAGTTGAAGTGTTAAAATAGATGGATGAGGAGGAAAGGAGCGGGAGAGGGTGGGGGTGATGGCACAGAGAAGAGGAGCTGCAGAGAACAGGGGTTTACAGAGTTAAAGACAGGCAGACAAGGGGAGGAGAGGGAGCCAAAAGGAGAAGAGGCAGGGATCAATAGGATGAGATGAGACCTCCTCAAACATCGGCAGTGCTGTGATCTTTCAAGAGAGGCTCAGAAAGCAGCCCGAGAGACCGTTCCCTCAGACAGGGTCGCAACCTCGCTCGCTGACGAATGAGGGAACCACAGGGAGAGCAAACGGAGAAAAGCATGACGGGAAGTGGCTTCTGAAGCAGCATGAAGAAAACACACACATGTACACACACACACGAGCACTCCTCCATCCCTGACATCTCAGGCCGGAGTCCCTTCGGAGCGCCGTCTTGTCACAGAATGACTCGCTGCTCATCTAGCATCCCAGCAAACTCAACAGCACAAAACAGCTGGTGCTCGTGCTGCACCACACACACACGGACACACACACACTCAGACAAACTGACTAAACTGAGGCATCAGTCTAGAGCTGGAGGGGAGATGTTACTGTAACACACACCGTCGCAGAGAGAAGCAACACGTCTTTGATTGCGTAAACGTGTGTATGCAAACACCCTCGCTCTGTAAACACTCAGCTCACACATGCAAGCCTCTGTCTCTGGAAAGGCTGATCAAAGTTGAGCTGTGGGCACAGGAGGTGGGGCAGATGGAGAAGGGCGGCCAGCCTGGGGCGCAGCATCACAGAGAGCATGTTTGTGTGTGTGTGTGTGTGTGTGTGGGTGTGCACGTCTGACAGGGAGAGAGTGTTCCTGCTCAAATACGACATTCTGTTTTTCATCTGTGAGTAAGTAGTTACACTGTGCGCAAGATTCTGTAGATGGGATCTCGTGAAGGGATTGTGGGGCTCTTTGTGCCTGCATGCATGCGTGTGCAGGAAGGTGTGTGTGTGCATGTGTGTGTGTGCCCGCCCAGGCAAAGATGAGAGGGAAAGAGACCAGCCTTTCAAACTAAATTAGGGCTGTGGCTGCCTAAAGGCCTGTCCATCTGTCTGATTACACTCCTAGCATGGCTTTAAGAAGTTACACCAAATTATCTGCACATCTAGTGTTCCTACAGGTGGTTTAAAAAAATAGAAGAATTCTGGGAGTGTATTTGGCCCCTGCATTCCAACCTAGACAGATACTGCAGCAAGCCCACAGCCTGTTGGTCCAGACTTCTGTTTGTGTAGAGGAACATTCCTGGAGGCTAATTGCTAATCAATTTGGCTAGCAGAGTTAAGTGGAGATGATCCAAATTACTGCCAGTGAACATAACATCATTAACACATCCTGGAGAGGATGAAAACACAAGTACAAAAAATTATTAAAAAACAAATATTTTACCAAAACTGATGTATAACTTTAGCAGAAGTTAATCTAAAGCTAACCTGTAGTAGAGAATGTGAATTTAAGGCTCGTATTTTGGAAAAGTAAAAGACTAACTTGTGTGACACTTGTGGCAATCAGAGTCCTCTTAGCTGTCAGAGTGAAGAAGGTTTTCATGCTCATTTGTCTCATACAAAAGTGACACTTTAGGAAAAATTTCAACCAAAAACTGAGTTTAAAAGACCAAAAATATTAATTGAAAAAATGGAAGGTCTGTTTGCTCCTCTGTGTCCAACATCGGACCATCAGGAAAATAAAAGTGGAGAAGAAAGAAGTCCGTGGGTGGACGTAGTGGATCTACCCGGGGTTGTTTTTCTTCCTTTTATTTGGACTGGGATTGGGGTCCAGTTTCAGCTCTCTGTACTGCACCTGTTAAAACAGACACAAACACACACACACACACACACACACACACACACACACACACACACACACACCACTCGGTCAGGTGGAAAGAGCAAAGGATGCTTGAATAGTATAGAGACCCTCCAGAGGCTCCGGTCCAGCTGTGTGGAACAGTGGCCTCGGGGAAGGGATTACACACTGATTACAACACACACACACACACACACACAGATGCGGACACAAACCAAAACAAGACAAGTACACTGTTCGGTGCTTCAAATACACTCACTCACAGATGCAAAAGATAAATAAATATATATTTTTAAATACACATACACACTTACTTCCACAGATGTGTAACGGTGGCCTAAGGGAAGGGATCACACAAACAAACAGGGCAAAGGCTCATGGGAAAGCTTGGAGAGACAGTTGTCTCAGTAAAGCATGATGGCAGATATATGGAAAGGATACCATTGGGGGGAGGAAAGGCACCAGAAATCTTTTAGTAATCCTAAAAAGTTTAACTTCCTACAGTATCAAATTGTTTCCATACAGGATTTTCAATCATCTGCCTACAGATTTATAAAAAGGTTTATATAAATCTGAATATGATGCCAACATGAGGCTTTGTGGGTCTTTTTCTCTGAGGATGAATGGCTGTACAATGTGCAAAAAAAAAAAGAATAAAGAAATCTGTGGACCTATTGCAAATAATTGTGGGTTTTCCAAAATCAGCACAAGCTGCCATAACTAACCCATAAAAAATTAATTTTGAAGGTCAGAAACAATTCAGAAACCAGAAAATCATAGGTCTGCCTTGAACTGGAGGCTCCTGCAGAACTGGCGTCATTGTCCACAATCATATTTTTACTCCGCAATGGACCAAAAGGCTGTTGTTCAAGGAAAAAGGCCCCAAAATCAGCACATTAAAACTCAAACCTGGACTGTGTTGTGTGCTCCAATGTGACAGTGGCCTAAAACATGTCAAAACCACTTGTGGAATGAATAAATAGAGACGTCAGTCCTAACAAAACTTTAGTTAAAAGTGAAATATGTGCCAGGAAATAGACAGTTGCTATCAAATTCAAATCTTACACAAACTAGCTAGTAGATGGCCAAGGTTCAAAGAGAAATAAGTCCTTTCACCAAAAAGTGCATGTACTGATTGTGCTAATCTGGATGCATCACCCTTCCCTTGTTACTGAACCATCAGAAACAGCAGGTACTTTTTCTGTCAGCAAAAAAGCAAATGACTTTCCTAAAATACTGTTTCTATCATTCCATAATTTACCAAAACAGTCCTTATCATGTGATAGTATTAACTTTAAAAAATGGAAACACACTTCTTATATTTTTTTTTTTCCTTTCAGATGATGTTTTACCTTTGCTGTTGAGGAAATTACATCCATTTCCCAACAGGAACTGATCCCTGCTTGATGTAAACCTCTGCAGATACACACAGATGGTGAGCACTTCTAAGTAAAAACTAAACCAAAAAAAAAAAAAACCAGTTCGTAGCTGAAAGTGATGGACACTTAAATACAACAGCACCACAGTAGCTGAACACCCAAAGACTGTCACCGGCAGCCGTTCACTTTCAGTTGTACACACAGTTGGCGGCTTAGATAAATTCAAGACACTGACAAGTACTAGCCACTGAATCAGAATACTAATAGGAAAAAAAAACGTAGACTTAAAGCCAGCACCAAAGAGTTAGTATTGTCTAAGAAACATCTCATATGTTGATGTACTATAGGCTACTCTGCTTGTCTGACTGACTGACACTCGCTCTGATTCCTCAGGCAGACAGCAAACTGACATCAATATGGTTCCTCTGTTGTGTCTCATGGTGAGTGTGTCTGCTGTGGACGGGAACGGCAGCGTCTCAGTACTGGCTGGGAACAAGCCTTTGTCACGCATCTTATACTGACTTCTACTGTCGCTTCAATGAAGTCTTCCGGTCCTCTGCCTGAAATGCACAAATCCTCGATGCAAAAACATGGATGTGTGTGTGTGCCAACACAAATGACTATAAAGCAAAAGGAATGGATTTATTGCACATGAAGACAAAGCCTTCATAAATGACCACAAAGTTTACAGATACACAGTTTTCTGGGTCACTTCTCCTCCTCTGCCTTGCAGGGATGGTCACCAACATCCCGTTAAGCTTACAGAGCGGTTAGGATTACATATGTTGCTCTCTACGCTTCACCAACGATTAGAGTCTGGATCCTCCCTACTGTCCACAACATCCTACTGAACAGCTGTAAAAATATGTTTTTTTTAAATGACAAAGGAGCAAAACTACAATGGACCGGGTGAGAAAAAGTGACGATAGAAGAAAGAGGCAGAGAATTAGAAATAAGAAAGGGGGGGTGGGAACAAGGAAGAGGCTGGATGAGAGCTTTTCCAACTCAAGTGGACAACAGGAAATAAAAATAAATACATGACAGTAAAGGGTTTATGTAGGGTCATCTGTTTGGGCATGTACATACATGCACGTAGAGATCATTACATTACATTTCCTGACAGAGTTCACACATTAAATCTATAAGAGAAAAATATTTAAATTCTACTTTTCTTACATGATTTTCTCTTCTAAAGCTCACTCTCATCCTGTTCTGTTATAAACAAGTCAGAGTGGATCCAAAAGTAGGGCAGGTATTGTGCCGGATCACTTGATGTTATTGGTCCCATTTATATGGCCAAACGCCTACAGCAGCAAAAACCCCCAAAATGAAAGCGAAATGCAGCTGTTTAATTCTGCACAGTGACATTCCTGTCCAAACAAATCTCTGTGTGAGTGCAAACAAACAAAGAAAAGTTTGCTTGTCAGTAGAAAGTAAGTTTCTTTTTCCTCATGTAGCGTAGCGAAGGGATCAACAAAAAGAAATGGTGCAGGGGAGAGAGAGAAAAAAAACAATATTTCAATCAAACAAGAGTTCTTTCTCTCTGTGAAGAGCTGCCAGCCAGGAGAAATGGGGCTTATGCGTCACCGGTTCAATTCCACCTTACAGGTGACAGGCCTGCCTGATGCTACACCCTTGGCTCCCCCGCTCACCTCACCTAATAACACACACACACACAAACACAGGCAGACACCAAACCCGCGCAGACAACAAGAGCTAGTTAAAGTCAAAAACAGAAGAAAAGGCTGTGGAAGGCAAGGAGAAAGTGGGGCGTTAGCAAAATAAAAGCCATCAGAATAGGGTAAAAGCAAAAAAGTGAGGTAATGCAGCAAGCACAGAACCAATTTGGAACACAAGTGGGGAGCTTAAAGGGAAAACAGACAGGAGAAGAGGTGTGTTAAGACCCAACGCTGCTCAAAGGCTCCTCCACCCTCGCTCCTCACCGCTCCCAAATGTTGACAGTACAAGTGCAAAACAGGCTTTGAAGTGTGCTCTGCTGAAGGGGCGCCGTGTACCGTGCGTCGTGCTTCGTTTAACAGTGTTACCCATAAAGCATCCCGGGACCTGCTCCTCTCTCTCCCTATATCGCTGTCTTTCATTCTCTTCCTCCCCTCTCCCGGTGAACCTTTTGACAGTGTTTTGATGATGCTGGTGTGGGCAGAGACAGACAAGGTGATGACAGCGAGTAAAAAGAAGGGGGGGGGGGGAGCAGATAGGTGAGTAAATAAACAAATTCAAAATAAGTTAAAGGAGTGTCATTTTAATGACATTGTGTTATTCTCCGGTTCTTTCGCAAGAGAGCAAAAAAATCTCAGTGTTTTTTTGTTTTGTTTTGAATCTCAGATGACACCTAATGGAGCATGAGGGTTATTAAATGTTTCCAGAGAAACACTAATGTGTACACTTCAAACATCTGCACACTGGAGGAGTCAGCACTCAAATCTACTGCCTTGAAAGAAATGTCGTACCAAGGTGACATAAGCCAGCAAGCGAGAAATAAAGAAAGAAACAAATGAACCGCAGCGATACGGGGAAAGTTTTGCCTATTAGCTGCAGCGACAAGACCCAAACGAAATAGTGACTAATTGTCTGTTTTCAGTGAAATGTTTAAAATTGTCTCAAAAGTGGCAAAACAAAATGAAGAGACACTTCTTCTGCTAGATGTGACTGATGGTATCTGGCAACGCTTCAAGCCCTAACTATCCCACCATCGCTTCCTGTACGTCCACCGGGGTTTCACTGCAAACATAAATGTTGCCTAAAAATATTAACTCGACTCCCTGCTGCTCATTAGGCCCTAAATTGGAATTTGTGCTTATTTTTGTATTGGGGATTTCATCCAGCTCCTTTACAGCTATCATAAAGGGCCACTTGGCATGCTAATTGCCTTGGCCCTACTTATGCACTCCCTAGCTCACATTCCTAATGGTGTCATAAAACATACTGGTGCACCGGCATGTCCCAAACGCCAGGTAGGGAATACTTCACCCTATCAGTTTGGTCTTGTTTAAAATGAAACCGAGGATTCTCTGATTATGATCGTACGCATAGCTTACACTGTAAAATAGAATCTAAACCAGATACAAGAAACTGTGAACCAGACTTGACACACGAATATTAAACACAACGCTTTAAAATGGCTACTCACAGAGGAAGGTAGTGATTTAAGTAAATTGTTTAGGTGGTAAAAGGAATAGCTGAGTTTTTAAAAGATGCTTGTTAGAGGCCTGGTGTTATCAGCAGCTTCTTCAGCAACATTTAAATCCCTTCTGTTATCTGATGAAGCATAAAGTTCCTTTCCTGTAATTGCATGCTATAAATAATAATATTATAAAACAAAACGCTGTGTGAAAGTTCAGAAGAAAATCTTTTTTTTTAGTTATGATGGACCGTGGCTCAGCGTAGCTGCCCTTTGTAAATAAAGTCATTAGAACCTCATCAGTTCTGCTTGCACTGAAGCACCTCTAAATGATGCAGAACAGTGCTCAGAGACACCTCCCACCCCACCCCTCACACACGACTGCTGGGAGAACTTTGTGTGATTATGGATGTGTGTGAGGTCACACTGGGGCCCTGAAATAGCACTTCATTAGTCATCTGTGGTGTCAGGCATAGTAGACCTGTGCACCCATGCCAGCGGGTGCTACAGGCACGTGCCCGTGAGGGGGATGCTCCATTTGGATCTCAGCACCTCTCTGCATCATCTGAAAACCTCAAGGGCTTTGATACCTAGTGACGTATTTGACCCAGTAAGGCTGGGGGGTGGGGCAGGCAATGAGGTGAACCCTCCACCGGAGGCAGAGGCAGAGTGCACCACAGAGCAGAACGTTCTGGTCTGTTTTTAGCCACTGACCGCAGAGCAGACAGCATTCTGGGAGAACTAACCTTTGCATTCAGTGAGAAAGTTACCATCACAGGTTCCCGTGTTCTGTTTTTTCTCCAAACCGTACCCTGCTGAGTCATATCCGACAATTAATCAACTCTACCTGAACTTTTCTTTTGTTTTATTTCCATCTTCATCATTCCACCATGTTGCCTTTTTTAACCTCCGCTCCTCTGGCATCATGACAATAAATCTCAGTGAAACCTGGCAACAATTACCATTCCAACACCTGCAGGAACAAACCTACAGTAGCACTTACAGCATCACTTATACAGCAGGTCCAGCTCCAGTCACAGGACCGGAGCGCTGCGTCGGCCCCCACCTTTCCGAGCCAGCAGGCCCTCATTAGGAGCCTTGTAAAGGCCCCGTACCTGCCGGGCTTGAGGCCCTTCGCCTTTACACACCCGCAGGCTTCAGGTGTGTAAGGTGGCTGCACTTCAACAGAGGGGACAGCTTGGGCTCATTTAAGTTGATGGCTTGCCCTCTGCCTGCTGCTGCAGCCGGCCGCTGTAAACTACAAAACTGCAAAGGGGCCGAAAGGAGGGAGAGCAGGGGAGGGTGTTATAGGGAGCAAGGATTATGACCCTGTTAAGATGAAAGACGTCGTGGGCAACAGGCGATCAAAGAGGAAGTGTGTCAGCACTGATGTGGCGGGGATTGGTCGTACCAGAGGCCCTGGGTCATTCAGACTCTTCTGCCGTCTGTGTGTGTGTGTGTGTGTGTGTGTGTGTGTGTGTGTGTGTGTGTGTGTGTGTGTGTGTGTGTGTGTGTGTGTGTGTGTGTGTGTGTGTGTGTGTGTGTGTGTGTGTGTGTGTGTTGAACTTGGCTCAGCAGGGCTTAACAGCCACAGTGGACAACGTCGGGGCTGGATAACACCACAACTTTCACAAGCTGACACTTTATTGCTGTTTAAACTGCACTTTGTCTTACCTAGCACAGCATGTTACAGTTAACACACACATACACAGATTTTACCTGCGAATGCCTCTGAAGTCTTAAGTCACAGAGTTAATCTGATCTCACTGTTAACGTGGAAGGAAAACGGCAAGGGGCCGGTAAACTGTTGATTTACGCCACGTTCTAATTACTAGCACAACAGCTAACTGTAATTGTGTGTGAGAGTGTATGTATGGAGTCAATCAGCCTGGTTGTATGCTGGGCACTAAACTCACTTAACCTTGTTATCTTACGACACAGCTCCAGCCATGTAAGAGGAAATTGAATTAGTCTAGGAAGTTATTAATAGAGAAAACAGAGAAACAGCTTTGGAATAATTAGATTTGATGTCTCCTTGGCTAAAACAAAAGTTTGTTCATTCATTTGACAAGAAAAAACAACAAAGATGTAGAACAGAGGGTGAGAAAAAGAAGTATATAGAAATGGACATAGGTCTAACTTTTAGTCAAACTGACAGACGTGATGTCAAACTGTAAAGTTTACCCACCACTTGAACATCTGAGGGTAGTCTGGACAGAAAGTCCAGCAGCTCGTTGTTATCGATTGTGTAAGGATCTCTCAACTTCTTGGTAAATTTATTTATCCCTGTAGAAAAAGAAAAAAAACTATGAAGGCAGGTAGGGAAGATATATTGATGCTACCAGTCAAACATTTCTCTACATAAGATTTTAGTTTTCTGTAAAAATGTTGTCCTTTATTCTCCAACACACAGAGAAAACACTTAAAACCTAAACTCTTGACACTCTGTTGAAATGAATCTACCCATCATGCAGCTCACCCCAGACCAGTACGATGAACCGAAGAGGTATGAAATAAATGATGATGGTGGCCACTCCAAGAGCCACAATCGCAAGCCAGCTTAAGAAAGGCACAGTCCAGTTAAAGGTGCTGGAAAGGGAGAGAAGGGGAGAGGTCATAATTAGGAGGCTAATTCAGTCCAGTTATTAGATATAAACCATAACTAGGAGTAACAGAACATTCATCCAAAGTTGTACATTTCAGGTTTTACTTTGTTGACCTAAATGTTTAATTTTAAACAAAAGGTCCTGTTGATTTAATGAACATTTTGTGTGTTTAGGGTTAGTTGTCATGCTGGCAGTATTTCCCAAGAGTTGCACAGAGTTACACTCAGCCTGGCAGAAGGGAGGCTACCAGCCTGGCAATGCAGAGAGGAAAAAAAACGCATAACACTGGGACATGTGAAGCAAAGGGAAGCGGGCCGAGTGCCGAGGACTGGGCTTACGACTCACTTCTTTATCCTCTCGCCATAGGAGGCCACTTCATCCAGTGCATTCTGCACGCTGATGCACACGTCCTGAATGGCATAAAGCTTGTTCATGAAGCCCTTTTTCTCCGAGTCCTGCAAGAGGACAGATAGAGATGTGTGCAAGCAAAGAAGAAAGCAAGGATGAGGGAGGAGGAGATGCAAAAGGACGGAAAAGAGACAAGAGGGGAGAGAAAGAGGAGAGAGAAGACAGAGGCTGGGCACAGGCATCTTTGTCAGAACAATACACTTTAAATAGCTTTGATTTGGAGTGGGGAGCCAAATCACCGGATATCCTGCATGAAGTGACGGAGGGAGCGCTTTCATTCCAAGCGGTAATAGAGATATAAAGTAGCAGAACAAATCAAAATGTTTTCCTCCTTACAAACGCTCGCAGGAAAATTTGAATATGTGAATAAAGAGGCAGAATTAAACTGAAAGCCGAATGGATACATCAATCTTTGGACTCTCCCGCTCTCTTTTTGCTCCTGCCAAGGCAGCTAGGAACCGGGCAGAGTCGTCTTTTGTTCTGTTGGCTGGCACACTGTGATGATGTCACCAGCCATGACATCATTATTATCCTTATTAACGCAGTCAACCACCATGAACTGCTTTTTCTTTTCAACTTTTGATGGTTGTGAATGTTGAGTTTTGCTAAAAGTAAAAGGGCAAGTAAACCACAAACTAGGCACTGAATCTAAAGTCTATAAACCCCAAATCTGTTGCTGAAACGAAGCAAAAAAATGTAAGAAGTCATGCAACAGTCAACAAGCTGCCTGCTGAGTGACGGGCAAGCGGGGACAGGACAGATCTGGACACAGCCAGTGGCTGACTGAGGACATTGACACGCAGACTGTCTGTAGGTAGATGTAGTTGGTGGACATGCTTGGGAAACAAAAAGTTTATGATAATTTTATGGATTTTCTGTTTAAAACCTGGCAGTTTGAAAAAAAATCCCATAATCCAGTGCTACTTTTGTGCCATAACATTACCATAAACATTCACAAGTGAACAAAGGGTCAATAAAACCTGAACAAGTTATCTACATTATAAAGTTGTGAGGTGGACTTTTCCATTACCTGCTAAAGGAACATGTTGAAAAAAAACTTAACGCCACTTTGCAATTACTCTTATCCTAGAAAAACAGCATGTATTTGAATGGATGTGGTATTGCTGAAAATGGATGGATGCTGTTAGATTAGAGAGGTAAAGGTCTGAGTAATTCCTGTCATTACACTTGCCGAGGACAGTGAACCAATCAAAGACGTGAAACCTCCAGGACCTCGGAGGCCTTCACCGCATTTTGCTCTTCCAGTCCAGCCACCTCACCGCAACCCTCCCAATGAGACTCAAACTGCCCTCAAACCCACCCTCGTCTTTGTTGCTTTCCATCCAAGATCAGATAATGTGAAAAATGAACCATGGAGCAGTCGGGGGAGACCACATGGCCTCCCCAGCAAAACCACACAAGACAAATAGATATAATTAGACAACCTCTCTGGGTTATTTTTCTTCGAATATATTTTACAAGACTCCCCTTCTTTCCTGCTCACCCGCTTCTCTCGGTCCTTTCCTTTGGACTCCCATCTGTTTTTCATTGCTCGCTCAAACAAATCTCAGAGCGCAGTGTCTGTTGCTTGGTTAGGCCAGGCCGAGCCCGGCTGGGCTGGGTCAGGACATTTTATTTTTGCGCATAGACTCAGGGGAGAATATATTTGAGGGCCTTGGGAGTGGTGTGAGAGAGCGACTGGGGGTGGAGAGGAAAGGTCAGAGGTCTTTGGAGTATAAACCATTGCCACATGCCCTTCGGACTGCGGTCTGACTCCTATTTCCTGTCTTCAAACACGACTCAGAGAGGCGGGAGGTAGCAATAACACTGAGGGCCATGGTGAACCTTGTTTTCCCAGCTTCCCTGCACACTGTGCACATATGGAGCTAGGCAACCTGTTCCTATAATGGAACCTAATATGCACACAAACACACACACCCTACAGCTATTAGATAAGGTTGATCTGCACACCTGGTCTTGCTGTGTGACTCTACAAAACACATACAGGAAATGGAGGGACTGACTTGTAAAAGTAGCCTGACAAAGTTTTACAGTAGAGAAAAAAAATCATAGGAAAGAAGAATTCCTAGTTTGTGTTGTCTTACTTATTTCACAAAATGGTGAATATTTAAGATCGAGGAAGTGAACTTTCTTGAAGCACATTTCCACATCCTCTGGAGTGCATCCATCACCAGTACAATAAGTTCTTCATGCATCCTGTGGCTTTTGTGTCAACCACAAGCTTTGGTGTGATAGTTTTTCTTGACAGAGACCTAGAGTCGGCCTTCCCATCTGTCCCTTCTTGCTTTTATCAGAGCAACAAAATGCATTAGTTTGGAGACTAACAACAGTATGTAACCGTATGCTAAATGCTAAATAAAAAATCTAAATGTAGACAGACATAAGAACAGTCACTCAAAAGAATTGTATTAACTGCAAGGCAGATCTGGATATGCATTGTGTTGTCAAAAGTTTTGAGACATCCCACTGAATCAATGCATTCAGGTGTTCCAATAAAGACATGAATGAATAAGTTTGGTGTAAAGGGACTTGACTGGCCTGCGCATAATGATGACCTCAACCCAGCAGAACACCTTTGAGATGAATTACAGGCTTTCTCGTTCAACGTCAGTGCCTACCTCACAAATGTGCTTCTGGAAGAACGATCAAAACTTTCATAAACACACTCCTAAACCTTATGGAAGGCCATCCCAGAAGAGATGAAGCTGTTGCAGCTGCAAACGGTGGACTAAATCTATAATAAACCCTACGAATGGCAGCACTAACCCTGTCATTAAAGTTCACACACATGTAAAGGCCCAACATAGATATGTGTACTTAATACATCATGAGCTGAAACCATGTTTGCATGCATGATTAGCTTTTGTGCATGCTCTGTTGTTCAATGTATTGTTTTAGAAGTATAGTTTATTGGTAGTTTTAGAGTTTTGTTTTCAGGGTAATTAATTTTGGTCATTTGAAGTGGCTGATCAGATTGGGAGAGACACTGCTGCAGAACGGTGACAAACCAGCAACTAATTTGGGGTATTTAAAACAAATCTTGCACAAAAACGTCATACCAATGTGATAAAATGCCATATTACCTGTAGGAAAACCTCTACAATTTTGTATTATGGCTGCTAGTTTAGTCTGAACAACATTCAAATACCTTTGCTACTGTACGTGTTACTACAGCAGCATTAACTCCATAAACTAAATGGAACCATGCAAAACTGTAGAGGTTTACAAGCAGGTAATATGTTGTTCTCATCAGTATGACTTTTTTTTTGCACAAGAGTTGTTTTAAATACCTGAAAATTAGCTGCTAAGTTGTCATTGTTCTGCAGCAGTGTTTCTCCCAACTACCCATGACCATTGCTCCAGTCAAAAGATGTCTTGCTGTTCCTTCAAACTGTACCATGAAGTCAAGCTAAAGCCAGCAGTATCACACTAATAAATAAAAGACTGCATTAAGACAGTTTGTCCTGTGATTGAAAATGCTTTTGTTTGGAAAAAGAAACTCTTTGACATCAATTAACTCTCATCAGGCTGGAAGCAGGGATATTTACTGAGCTGGTGTCCTTTGTTGAGTGAGAGTTGCATGTTTTAATTGCGTGTGTGCCATTTAAAGACAATAAATGCATCCTTTTTGTGGTTATGTCCAAAGTTTGCATCATTGTTTGGATGTGTGGAGTGCGATAAGAAATCCCTGCCAAGCACTCATCGGTTTAGCAGCGGGAATGCTCGTTAAAGAGATGAGAGTTGTTTGCGTGCGTTACAGAAAAGTAACCCTCAGTGATACCAGAGAGCCCAGGGACACACACACACACACACACACACACACACACACACACACACACACACACACTCTCTATGTCACACACACATACAAACGAAACAGCTAAGTCAGGCTAACCACAATGCACCGGCTGGTAAATTGTGGTAAACAAATGTGGTAAACTCCTTGAAACATTTGATTAAATATTTAACAAAAGGAATGATGTGCTGTGCCTCAGAGTACTCAATGCTCCAATTCTTTTAGCGAAATGCCACTGTGGCAAAGCACATTTATATGAAAAAGTTTAAACTGTGCAAAGACAGTTTGCTCTTCACTGACCCAAGGCCTAGAGCTAAACATGAGGGAGGTCAGTAAGGACTTATCCTATTAGTATTGTCTCAAATATCTGCCCTATATCCACTGGGTGGGGGGGGAAAAGTGAGCCAACTGAGACCATTTTAACCTCCAATCACACGGTTCTCCCCGCTGGGTTCTGCCATAAAAATGATAAACCTAACAGTTATAAGGAAGCAGCGTACATCCCATCACACCAGGAAATGAGTCTGAACCACAGGTGACTGCTGCTCATTGCTGCTGTGCTAAAATTGCACCTGTTTTTCTTTGTTTTGCATCTCTCAGTCTGGCAGCACAGTAAAAATTGAAATGTCATATAAAACGTGACAGCATGCTAATATGCGGCTCCCAGAGGGCATCTGAAAGCGCTGTTGTTGATTTTGTAACTGCAGAGAGAGTCGGCATTCCTCCCATTTCGACGCTGCTATAGGAGAGACATAAATTAAATTTCCCAAACCTGTGCAAGAACTAGGAGCTACACAGAATCAAACAGTGAATATCATTATTATCTGCTGCCTATGTCTAACTTCGCCTTATCTTTGCCTAAAAAATCAAGGATGTAAGGGGGGAAAACATTTTTTTTGTTTTTACAAAAACATGCAACATTGCTGTGAACGTTATTATTTTTTTAACTTATGGGAATAAAAAAAGAAATAGGAATATATAATTTAGTGACTGATTAAATTGCGCTCCACTAAAGCCCTCACTGATTCATTTACTTGCCAAATATAACCTCTGGCTAAAATAAACAAAAACTGGTTCATTATTCTTGGATGATGTTTATGTAAATGTTTTATTTTGTAGAAGAGAAAACAATTAAGATAAAACATCAAACTAGTAGCTGAACATTCCAGCTTTGTAAAAATACTTTAAAAAGTCTTGTACTTTATGGACAAAAGTTAAATAAAAATGTAGGGGGAAAAAAAGGAAATTAAAACAAACTGATGAAGTGCAGCTATTGATATTTATTCATACACAATGACAACAACAACACAATAACGATAATCACTCTAGGGGCTGGTTGCAACTCAAAGTTTTAAGTCCCGCCCCCTTCCTGTAATGTAAACCCATTTTCAAGTCTTAAAGCACATTATGTATCATCGCACCCTGCTGCTGCAAGTTTAAATGCTCATTTTTCTTAAATGTTAAGCTGTAATTAGCTTAAATCACACTGACTTAGAGTAGGTGGGACTCTGATTCCACAAATAAAACATGGCATCACCTGAGAACAGGGTATTATTCTTCACCCAGCTATTTGGGATTTATAGGAGAGCAAACGTTCTTTTGAGTAAATAATACTTTTAAAAGGATAAAAAGTTCTAAGATTGTCCTAGATATATTAGAAATAAAAAATGTAAATACATAACAACAGGTCTATGATAAATAGAATAAAAAATTACAGTGAAGAAAAAAACATGGTGCATTCTGGGTCTCATAAGGAAAAGATGAGCGCAACCAGGAACTACTGTAATTCTAAATGTTTTTCCACCATCATTTTCCTCACAGTTTTATTTTTCTAGGTGAATTGTAAAATTATTAGCCAATTTCAACCATTTGTGTCTTCCAAAGCAATGCTGTTTAGATGTTAATTGAATCTGAGTTGGTTTTATTCTTAGTGCTCTTTTCTGTAGAATAAATATGGGGTTTTATGTGTATTTTTAAAGGTTTTTCCTAAACCTCCAAACAGTTCATGTTTGGAAGTATTAATGTTTAGGAGAAATAAGGATTTCCCATTCAAAATATGTTTTGATTAATTTATTATTGCAGTTGTTTTAGACGTTGTTTTAACATTATATGTGTTTCCAGCTCAACCTTTGACCTACAGTAACTATAGTTGACTTACTTTTACAATTTCTACACCAGAACTCTACATCTACATTTTATTTTTTATTTATTTAAAAAGTGACTTCACTTTAAAACAATGCTTCTCTGTATTTTATATTTTCAGGCTGAGTGGAAAGTCCAACATTTTTTGGGGCTGACTTATTTTGGCAGGTAACCAAATGCAGTATGGAGCACTTTTTATCCTGTTTGCTTTTCATTTAAATAGTTTGAATAGTTCCAACACTAATGTTTCACCGGTGACTATTCCAAGTCTCACAAACTCCACTGGGGAGCGATGAGCCACGGATTTTATAAAGTGGGAGTTAGAAGAGGCCCTTCGAGGGATTAAAGAAGCACTTTGGGACCTGGCCTAAAAGAGCATCTCTCTTTTATCAGGAAATGACGACATGACTGAGATGCTTTGTAAAACCAAGGATTAAAAAAATATATAAAAATAACAAAAACCCATCAGCTTGGCACCTCTCCAGTGTCACAAGATAGAGGCAGATGTTCCAGGTTTTTTTAAAAAGATAATTTATCCCATACATCTATTTCCCTCCCTCTCTTTTTGTCAAAACACATAAATATCTGTTTAACTAGGCTATTGAGATGCACGGCACGTCCTCTCAGGTCTTAAAGAGGCAGCTCACACGCAGAGAGACCGTGCAAAGAAGCATTCCATTTCTATGCATCGAGACAAATGAGTGTGAGGTTAGTGTATGTTACCACAGATCTGTAAATGTGCTAAAGGTTGCTCCATGCAGCCAAAGTCAAACTCCAGTTAAGACTGTTAGCTGAAGGTGGGCCAGACACACACAATGCTCCCTACTACTAATTAGTCTCTTCAGCCAGACAAGTCCCACAGCGAGGATAAATATACACATACGTAAAAAAGAAGGACAGAGGGACAGAGAGAGAAAGAGGGAATAAAAGGAAGAGTTGTTAGCTTATTTTCGGTTTGACCTCTGCTTTGAAATTAAAAAAAAAGAAAAGTTTCTTGTGTTCCGAGCGCACGTCTGGTTGGCAGGAGGTTGCTGATCATCTTCACCCATCTCCCTTTGGGGCCTCTCATCACCTCCACCACTCTATCAGGCTCAAGGTCAGACAGACACACACATAAATGACTAGACAACTTTTTGCTCCCAATCACCCCTTCAGCTCCTCCACTCGACCCCCCAACCGCCCTGCCTCACCTCTGTTCCCCTGCTCCTGCACTCTCCTTCCCCTGTCCTTCCTGGGATCCAGCGTGGCACGGTGTGATGAATGGGACGCTATTACTCTTGTCTGCTGTTGGCCTGATTCTGGCTGTTCCAGCGCGTCCACCTCTCTCTGTCAGTCTGTCTGTCTGGGCTTTAAACTCACGCTGCTGTACAACCTTCAATCTCTTTTCCTGACCATTACAAAATTAGGATCCACACATGCTTTCATAGTCCTAAAACGGGTCAAAAATATGAAATATCTGCAACATTTTTCACTTGTAATGAAATGTTAATTTTGTTTTTGTGTAATTTAAAAATGACTAGTGTTTCACCACTTCCGTCTCCAAAACTGACTAACTTTGGCAACACTTTAATTACATATGCATGTTCAGAGACACACGCAGTAGAGACGAATGTAAAATCCACACTCTTAAACTTTGTTTTGGAAGGAAAGAAGAAAAAAAACAATTGAGTGCATTGCCACGAAGTAAGGGGATCACTTCTTCAAAAAGTAAATAAAATATGCATCCTCTCTGTGCTCATTACAGATTTATGACTCTTGTTAAAAGAAAAGGTGGCGGCTGCCTCCTTACATGTCTGACTTTCAAATTCAGACGACACTGCTGTCAAGTGTTGTGCTCCACATTCTGTCCAATGAGAGACCGAGAGGGCTGCGCGCGTGCCATCTTCAACATCCCGTTCAGCGAGAGTCTTGAAGAGATTTACTTTGGGTGGATGAGAGAAATAGAAAAAAACCTCCTCACCTACGGTACAAGGAGCACAATCTTTTGATGCATAGTTCATCAATGGAAAGGTTCAGCTGGTTCAGCCACTTGTCTCCATGTGATTAAGAACGATAACACTTGGGGGAATAGTCGTCGTTGTATTATGCAAAAATGAGCATTGGGATTTGCTCTGACAACATGAGGTAGTTTTGCTGTTTCTGAAGCAGCTCTAACAGAAAAAAAACACACAATCCCACCAGCCACCACACACACACACACACACACACACATACACACACAGTGAAGTTAGAGTCACGGGAAAATTTGTTCTTTAGGAGTTTATTAATATTGTTTTGTAAGAGGGCTGGTCAAAATGCACACTAAGCTGTTATACTTTTACTGCATTTTTTTTTAAAGTTTTTTAAAGTGACTCCCAATGTCACATTTTATTCCTGCAGAGCCAGAAGTCCCAAAACACCGTAAGCACACCGTCAAACCTCAGTCTACAGCTGTCACCTTGCACTATAACAGATCTAAAGTGCTACAGGGATGTCACACAAAAAGACAGGAGCAGCTTTCCATGCTGAAGCTCACTTAGCTCCCCATCACCTTAAAGAGCAGGCACAGGCAAGACCCTCTCAGCGGGTTAGGTCCAGTCGTGCAGTGTGTGTGTGTTTGTGTGTGTTTCAGTTGAGACGCGGACAGGGGGACAGTTACTGCACACAAACCCTGACGGGACGGCAAACAGAGGCCGCTGGACAGACGATGAGCTAAATAGCAAACTGGAAGACAGCGACACACACCAGCAGGAGTCCGTGCCAGAGCCACACACACATTTCCACTTACCACCATCGCTCGTATCCACTCAAAGTGCCAGGAAGCCAACATATCCTCGAGGATATGGTTTTTATCACGGCTGTCCTCCCAGGGGTCAGGTTTAGGGTCCTTGTGGATAAATTACAGTAAGATTTTCTCTTTTTACAAGCCACAGTTATGAAAATGAGAGTGTTACACAATGTGGGTGCTGGGCCTCGAACATTCATCTCAACAAATGCAGACACTGATAACATAAGCCGAACGCTCAACACAGTTTTAACCTTGCGACAAAGAAAAAAAGCTATATTCTTTGTACTCACCTTTGTTTAGATTTTGATTGAAGCAAATTAGAGTTACTGTAAATAAAATTTTAATTTATTTCAAAACATATGAGACCTGTCCTTGAGTACGTTAAGCTTTTTGCAAAGTCTCAACCAAACAAGTGCCCTAATAGAAGCGATTCTTCCATCACATTTTATTTCGAAAAACACTGGGGAGAAGAAACGTGATGCAAAAGTGGTGAAGAGGTATAGAATGACAGAAAGGAAAAAAAAGAAAGCAGGAAATGTTTGTGCTGGGGGTAGAGATGGTGAGAGATGATCCATCAGGAGTGTGTGTGTGTGTGTGTGTCTGATAAATTGGGGGGGGGGGGGGGG
>SSNR01000009.1:3856633-3886734 GCA_006937965.1 Callopanchax toddi | reverse complement strand
GGGGGGGGGGGGGGGGGGGGGGGATAAGCAAACAATGCAGTGTGTTTTGCATAGAGAGACAATAACCCTCCACACTTCTTTCACCCTCCTTTTTGTTCTCATTCCTTCCTCTATTAGCCAAACATGATTAAAATGCAGTTCCTACCAGCATCTCTGCTGAGTAGCAGGAAAAAGACACAGTGAGATGGGAAGAAAAATGAAGCGGATAAAGTCAAAAGCATCTTTTTACACTGTGATGCTTTTCATCTTTCACAGAAGGCGCGAAGAATAGAACGCAGACATTCAGCTTTCTTCCCTCCCTCTCCTTTTCTCCTCTGCAGCTAAAACCTCCCGACACCTGAAGACAAACCCGCTGCACCACGAGCTCAATAGCCTCCCCAGAACATCATTTCAGTCATATTTAGTTTTTACTTTATTTTTAGAGCATTGATAGAATTCCCAGAGCTCTCTTTAGTCCAATTACATTATATCATTTGCGATCGGCACGGCGCTGTGACTGGGACTGAGAGAAGTGGAGCTCAGAAAGGTGTGAGATCTAAAGATGAATGAGGAAACTTGCACAGTTTTATAGCATATATGTACACTTCGACAAACTAAATATGCTTTATCAAACTTTTCAAACAAAAAACAAGACAAGGATGGATTGACAAGGCCAAAACATAGAGATACGCTGCAAAAAAAACCTTGTAGTAAGCAGCTAGGTGCTGGACAAAAGTGCTGATATTAGCAATTGGCAAGTTTTTCCATATCAAAACACCCCACTGATAAACACATATATCTCTAATATCTTTGTTTGCATGTGTACAGGAGTAATGCTCACAGGAAAAGCAGAAATAAGAGCTGTTTCAGCAGGAACACAAGCAGAAAAAAGAGAATCTTTCATAGGAAGATGATTTAAAAATCTTACAAGCACAGTAAACCAATCAATAAGTTAATTAAGATAGAGTAGAGCTTTTGTTTTCAATCATTTAAATGATTTCATTATAGTTTCTTCTGCTGTCACTCAAAGCAGCAACTCTCATAATCCAGTGGTTTCCTTGGTAACGTCTGCATGTTTGTGCTTTATTGGTCAACAACAAGCTTGAGTAAAAGCAGGCAAAGAGGTGGGATTGATCAAATAATACCAGAGGAATTTGGACGACGTTACTTCAGAGAACGAGATAGTTTTACAACATCTGATCGGTAGGGGAAAATTACACAAGTCTCATGCATCAGGATAACAACTGAGTTTGTTTTTAAAGGTTTTAACTTCTAATTGTGAAGCATCATTTAGCCCCCTGGATTTAATGCTAAAATACACAAGAGCACATTGCAGTGAAACCGACTTTACTGAGGAATACTTCCCCAGCTTTATATATTTACTTTCGCACAAAATGTATGTCTTTATCATGCAAGAATTATGTGCATCTATGTGCTAAAATAAACTTTAAAAAACATCACTGACCCAACTAAAAATCAAGTCAAAAAACCACAATGAACAAAAGACAATAGGCTGCTATTTGATCACAAAACTGGGCGTCTTAAAGAATCGAATTAATTACAAACTAAAATATCACAAGAAACTCACACTTTCAGTGTTTTTTTTTTGCCTAAACTCTGCAATAATGACTCCTCTACTGTTACAATACAGAGAAATTTACCAAGAAATGGGAGAGGAAACCATTTCTGTAGGTACATGTGTGTGAGGGAGATATTGATAGATATCCACAGTGTGAGAAAAGGAGAGGGGGTGCAGGAAGCAGTAAGCCCCTGAGCAGGACATGATTGCAGTGTGTATCTTATCTATGTCAGGTCCTCCTGAGGCTAGTGGAGCCTAGCTGAGCGGAGCACAAGCGCTTCAGTGACCAGTCAAGCGTGTGAGGGTAATCTCCTCACTCCTTCAGTCTGTCTCTCCCATTCATTCTCTCTCTCCTCTTTTTTTTACTAAGACCCCCTGTGGGAAGCAGCTCAGCCGCACACACACACACATGTAAGACAGTCACACAAATAGACAAACATATTTACACACATTAAAACACACACACATACAGCCTAAAGGTGATTGTGTCCTGCCAGCTCTGGACAGCGAGCCCACAGGTGAAAGGAGACATCATGGGCTAGATTACCTGAAAGCCTGCAGCCAGCTGCCTGTAAATAGAGGAATGTGCTTTAGCTATCTCAGTCTGCTCAGATCACAAGCTGCATTTTAACATGCAGAAACGGTGCGTGGTGTCAGGAACTGAGCTGATGGATGAATGCAACATGAGTAAATGGTAACAAATATTTAAATCACCAACACTTATTCACACATTGAATTTGATCTGGAATCTTTAATAAAAATCTTTTTTGTTCAGAATTCTTACAGTCAAACCCTATTGCAAAGCATAAAATCATGATAATATTATATTGTTATTAAATATGTTTGAATATATGATTATTTACACAAAATGTTCATCAAAAAGGACAAAATAAAACAAAAGGTTGGTTTCTTCTGGAGTATTTAAATGAACAAAAGCCCTGTTGTTTAAATAAATAACTTCTGTACTGTGCAGAAAATCCTTCATGCAACATGTTATTTATGTGCAGAACTTCATTTGACTTACTAATCTAACATATCACTAATGCACTGAGTGGCTAACAATTAAATAATGCCATAAGTTTGAGACGGAACATTTTTTATTTTCTATTATTTTAGCTACTTTTCAAGTTATTTCATAATGTTTTGCATCCATGGTGAATTAATCCCAAATATTTTGAAATTAATCATTATTTTTTATTAATGGTCCTTACTATTTTAGAATCCTGTGAAAACAGGAGTCATATTTTAGAATCTCAGCATGAGCTGTTTTTACCTACAGATGATTAATATTCTCCCATTAAGTCCCACTGAGTGAAACTGGAGGCAATGTTAGTTGACTGTCTGACATTTTGCTGATAAATGTCACTAAATAAAACACACAACTGGATTTGACTTGAAAAACACAGAGAAGAAAGGGAAAAGAACGCAGAACATCAGGATCTAGTGGAACCCGTTTTGACAACAGTCTAGAACGTGAGAATATTTGAAGGTGAAAAGTGGATTTTGTGTTTTAACCCAGTACACCAAGCCACATTCCACACAGTGGGTCAGCACACACACAAACATCCAGCAGGAAATCAGGGAGGAGAAGTGAGGAGAAAAATTAGTTCACGTCTACCTTTTTACTTTTCCCCCCACTCTTCATGTGCCCGCCTGCTTGGCTTTAACAACTCAGCCGTCCCAATCAATTAGCCTGGATGCTGGACTTTCATTGAGATTAAGTGACTAATATCAGCGCTTGCTCACGAGAAAGACACTTTTCACGTCTCCCCAACAATCTGCTAAGTCGAAACACATGTGGTAAAGCAAGGGGAAAAAGCCTGCAAGGGGTCCTCTCGGCAATGAAAAACAGGTGCTTCACTTTTTGGCCATGTAATACCCCATTTAGCCTCTGGAGCAAAGGTTATCCAGCTAATAGCTGCCTTGTGGTGCTTTGGGAAGAGCCGTGCACATGGCCGAAGTAAACATCTGGGACAGATTGTACATACTTGCAACATATGCTTCAAGTTCAATTAAAATGAGGCCTTGGCACATTTATTAATCTTTTTTCCCCTCTCCTCTCTCTAGTCCTCTAACTCTCCCCCTATAGGCCTGTGCCATAAAAGAGGCCTCCTTTGACCCGTCCTTCATACTTACTCATACTATCTAAAGCCATAGCTTATATCCAATGTAAAAGACCTCATATCCAACGTTAAAGACAACTTTGCTTAGCCTTGAGATTCTATTTGTTCTGCACTTAACCAGGTTGGAGGAATAGCAGAGTGAGAGAGAGAGAGTGTGTCATAAAGAAAGAATGAAAAAGCAGGAAAAGAGATGATTGAGGGAGGAAAAAAAGAGAAGCGTGCAAGGGAAGAGAGACGAGGAAAATAAAAAAATGACCCCCCCCCCATCCCCTTTCAACCTCCCTACAGCTTAAATAAAAAAACTAACAGTTGAGGGGAGCAGTAGATCAAAATGTATGAAGTCAGAGTTGGTAAATTGTAGCCTTTGTGGTTGCTGTGCTATCCAGCATCCCAGCCCTGTGTGAACAGAGAGCAAGGCCTTCTTATTTGGAATAATCAGTTCGGCTCCAAATCTGACTGCGGCCACACAAGCCGCCTCATTTCAATATAAAAGTCCTAAATGTATTTCATATAATCTGTAGCTTTTCAAACGTCTGTATCTTTTTTTTTCCTTGAGAGGAAGTAGGAAATGCAATGAAGGAGAGGAGATGTAAAGAAAAAAGAGAAGTTCAAGGTTGTCTGGTGCATATCTTCAGTCTGTCCTCCCCTCCCCTCGTACATTACAGTCTTCACAATCATGAAACTTTGCTTCTGCATCTCTGTGGGAGAGGATGTAATGCTCACATATCTTTGTGTGCTCATCACCGCACTGGCAGCCAGGCTGACTGATGCTCAACTGGGAGGACTATTTGGCCATCTGCACTATAAATGTGTTTAACCCTTTTGCAGCAGACATCCACTTAAGAGTTACAAATACTTGAGGTATAGAGTTGCTTTTGCCCCATAAAAGATATTTTATATTTTATTGCATATATTAGTACTAGTACACTCTTTTGGGAATTATTTTCCATAAAGCTAAATCCCAGCTTGCTCACCTAGAAATTGCTGTACCAGCTGAGGTCTTTTAACTCTTTGTATGGGATGTCCTGATCCAATCTCAGGTATCAACGATCAGATCAGACTCTCAGCTCCTGATCTCAATAGTTGACCTACTTTCTATATATCCGCATAAAGCTACGTTCACTATTGCTGTTTTCAACAGAATTCAGAAAAACCTGTTTGAAACAGTATAACTCTGGTTCACAGAGGTGTTTGAAAAATAGATTAGTAAGGAGAGCATTCACAAACACCGACTGTTGTTTAAAACATCATTTTAAACTAGACATGGTGATAGTAAGACATCTGCTTGAAGGAATAACGAGACAAATACCTGTGCAGAATAACTGTCTCCCTTCACTGTGATCCTCAACAGAAATACCCATGCATTGACTTTGACAACTTTAAGGAACTCAGTCTGCAAGTATGCACTGTAAACAATAAATTATAAAGTAACAATAAGTAAATAAATAATGAAAATATCAGGATTCGGCCAAAAAGTGTATTTACTGGGGACAAAAAAAACTCACGGTCCGGACATCCCTTGTCTTTAGAGATTTAGATGTCTATTTTAATGTTGTCCTTGTTTCACACTGTTTAAAGCTCATTATTTAGTAGTACCAAAGACAAAACTGCTTTCATTTCAAAAGTGACACACGTGCACAAAAAACCCAACAACTTAGTGGATGGATAAAGAGCTAGATCATTTCAATTACCGCTCCCAAGTGGACCATTGACAGGGTACTGTACTCTTTCCAGTGGCATTTGTTTCAGTAGCTGTTCCTGCAGCGTAACGAGCAGAGGCAGTAAAGCAGCCACCTGTTGTTACCTGATAGTGTCTGGACAAGCCCAGATGCTGTTTTACTGGGGCATAAAGGCACAGTGAATGGAAGCTAAATTGCTAACTAAGCACTTTACATGGGTGCATGTTCCCAGGAAGATGGGTGTGAAGCACAATGTTAGCAACACAAATGCAATAAGGGTGGTGCGTTAAGGTGCACGAGAACACGAAGACAGTGCAGCGACTTCATTAAATAAAAAACAATAAACTACAAGGTGGAAATGGGAGGAATGTGCTGTGGATATTCCTACAGAGAAAACTTTTAAAAAGGTTAAAAGGTTGTGTAATCTGTGAACATGTGTTTGTGCCTCGGGCTGTGAGAATAACTTGAACGGAGGAGGGGAAGGGAAGGGGAGGACGGAGTCATTTTGTGAGTCTGTTTGTGTTTCTGGTCTGTGAAGCAGTGTCAACCCCTCCTGAGGCTGTTGTGTGTTTGAGTGTGTGTCCCAGACATGAGATATAATTACCTTGTCATCTTTGTCAAAATCCTCATCCTCATCTTCTAGCAGGTCCTCCACCGCTTGCTGATAGATGCAGCAGAATAAGGAAAAATAAGAATAAAAACATGAATAAATGTTTGATAAACATCATCAGAAGAGCCAAAGCGGCACATTAAAGCTGATTGGTTATGCTTATGTCCGCTTAAAGTCTGTTAATGAGTATGGAGAGCATGAAGATATCACGACTATTGGATTTCTGATTACTTTACATGTCACAGGCTTCAGACTGGTTCTGAAGTGGAATTTAATTTTAGAAACGTTCTGTTGTTCAAACATGTTGACACTTTTAGAAGTGTAAGCAAATGCTCTGGCTTTGAATCTCAGCAGGCTTAGGATTAAAGTCTATTCATCCAGTCAAATGGCATTGCAAAAAGAAAAAAGTATTTAAATCGTTTTCTATACCACCAAGAGGGGAAAAGACAGAAGCATCTTCTGCTTCTCTGACCTCCTTAACCTTTCGCAGTCCTCTGCCACCTATACATTCACCTATCATTTTTCAAATGCTCTAACCGAATGATGCTCCGTGAAAGAAGAGAGGAGACGGAGAGAGCTTTAAGCTCAGAGTGAAAGTCACAAAGAACGGCAACTATTTGCTTCAGTGAAGCACAACCGATGAAACTGGAGCCGGTGTTACTCTGGAGCCCCGAGACGCCGCGGGACAAACTGTACAACACCAAGAAAAATGACTTGCCTTGAAACACAATCACATGCACACACTCGAAACAACAAATACTGGAAGTTTTATTTATTTCTTGCTCAGAAACAGAAATGTTACATAATGCAGATCCAAATTTAGAGGTGAAAAGTAATGAAAAAACAAAACCTCGACCAAAAAAACCCAGCTCGGTTCACTGAGTTTAATAACCAGATTAGGGGTTTATTGATAGTAATTTTGTGAGCAATCATAATCTCAGCACTTTGAATGAAATCCAGAGGTCACTGCTGCATTGTATCCCCACTATTTCTGTCAATCAAACATCATAGCAACAAGAAAGCGTTCTCGCTCCCAATTTACATGAACAAACACACTAATAAAAGCCCTAACCGCAGAATTTATCCCAACCTTTTATCAAGCCTCGACTTCCCTACAACATCCACCACCTCCAGAACTAGTTTGGAGACATCTAAAGCATCATTACTAAACAAGACAATGGCCTTTGTCCCTTTTTGTTTTTTCGTTGGAATAAAAGGGGGGAAAACTATGTGACGGCTGACATAAGCCTCTTATGTAAATGCAGCTTCCCACACAAACAAAGAGGAGTTCAGAACAGCAGAGTTGAGAGGGTAGAATCAATAGCGTGTGTGTTTGTGAGTGTGTTCTATCAATAGCTCAGAATCACTTGGGTAAAGTGTTGCGCATGTATGCACAGAGCTTCACATTTTAACTCGCTGAATAGCAAGTGGTTATTCCCGGTTCACAGTCTAGACAAAAAAAAAAAAGATCCACTGTTCACCACCAACAATCTCTTTATTGATAGAAAATAGACCCAACGCAACATTTTATAAACACCAGAAAGAGATTTCTCTCACCCAGCTAAGATATTTTTATGTGATGCCATATAATGAAAGCCTTCTGGCATTTCTAAACAAATTTAACTGTTTAAAAAGACATCGTGGTTCCTCTGAAATCCATTCATGCATGCCAGCATACAAACAGAATAGAATCCTCCACACAGAGGCTTTACTAGGGCACGCCTGGCACAAGCTCCAAACTTTAAACAAAGGAATGAGCGTGAGCTCGCTGGAAAAGCATGACCTACAGAGACAGGGAGAGTGATAGAGTCGTTTGTCTCCCTCTGCTCTCTGCTCTGCTCGCTGCCTTTCATTGCCTCTGGTTACAGAGGAGAAGTCATGTTTCCTGCAATGAGACACAGTGTAAAATTAATAAATAAAACGGCACGGAACGTGTCATCTGCCCTGAAGAGCGCCACAGCTAAACGCACACGCTGGTGCTACCGCTTCAGTAAGGGGGAGTGATATAAATTATCCTACATCTTCTCTACCTCTTCCTCGATTTGTCTCATTCTGTCCTCCTTCTAAGACCTGTTTGGCGTGTGATATCATTTATCTGCTTGTCCCTACATTATTGTGTTGTTTAAATAACTATCATTACACCACGGCTACATAAAAGCCTCGCCGGCGACAGCATTCCGTTGGGTTTGCTTTGCCTGTAGAGCTGCTCCAGTCAATTTACTACACACAGAGATGGGGATTAACATATTCAGACCAACTCAAATGATACAGAGATGATGCAGGGTATTGTTACCGATTACACTGTGTCCCATAAATGCATAGAGCGGATGTGATGCATTCCAGTGGCTCTGAAAGTACACATGCATCTGTTTGGCCTTAATAAGCAGATTTTGAAGAATTTCTATATGTATTCACATGCCGGCTGCATGAGTAGGATCTTTCCTATTTTAGTGTATCTACTATCATAACAGAATACTCTCTAAGGTAAATAGTGATGCATACTAGGTGCAATATGTTCTCACTAAAAGAAAAAAAACATTTTTGCCAATTTAACGTAGAATTTTTGATGTTTTTGCTTGATTAGTCATTACACCTAATATATATACGTATATATATATATATATTGGGTACATCCTTGCTAAGCATTGCTTCAATTACCTTGGTGATTGATTCTTAATGATTGCAATGTCTGCATCCTTAATCTGTAAATGTAGTTATACAGGGTTGAATTTTTGTGTTAACGTTAACTTGGTGGTTCAAGGATACATGTGTGGTAAGTGCTTGCAAAAATCTGCCTTTACTTTGTGTGGAGAAAAAAGTATCGGGTATTAAGGAAGACTTGGGCTTTCTGAGCTGAGTTTCATTTAAGTTGTTGCTAAAATGAATGGTATAAAAATAAGATTGTCCAAAACCGGCCTTTAAGGAACCTGCTTGAACATCATCGACAGTGCAACAGCACCCCTAGTGTGTTCTAAAGGTTGCTGAGGTTATCATTGTGATTTATGTATGAAAATACAGAATTCTGCAGTGTTAAGATGAGTGTAATCTGCTTAAATCATCTTCATTTATATCCATATGAATCCTCCTTACTCCTTTAACTTAAGGTTCCCTCAAATCCGGCGTAGATACATAACATTATAAATTATAAACCTAATTTTGAACATTCAGAAATGCTAACTGACTGATTTACCCAGTGATATTTTATTGTAGGAATACTATTTGGACATTTACAGAAATAAAACATAAAACCCCCCAATATTTTGCTTTGAGTTGATCAATTTTTACGAGGCTACATAGAAGCTGTCTGGATCAATGAACTGTTGCAGACATCCACTCCAGAGGGGGAGAGTAAAACTCTACAACCTGAACTGGTAACAACATCATTTTCACTTTTTCCTCTGAAACGCCTCTCTTAGCTCACGCTTCTTTCTCCCTGACCACACTGAGTTACACTATTTCCCCTCCTCACCTTCCCAATGACAGCCGCGGGGGGAATTGACGCTAAGGCAGACATCCAGGTGAACATGAAGATCTACTTTTTCCCTCCTTTTTCTCTCCCATTCCTCCATCCTTCCCTCCGTCCGTCCTCCTGCTGGGTTTCCTCTTTGATACGTGAGGGGGGTTTAACCTCTCCAGCTGCTGAGGTTTGGCATAGTGGCTGGCTGGGGGATCTCAAGGCCCTACTTGGTATGCACTGTCCATGTGTGTGTGTGTGTGTTGCCTACACCACAGTTTCCGCTAGCTTGGGGAAGAGCTGTGTGTCTGATAAGGCTGAGCCAAGCTGACCCACATGGGCCCTTCACAAGCTGTCAGAGCCATGGCCCTCAGAGGGGGGGCCTTCCTTCTGCACTGCCTGAGCCAGGGCTCACCCAGTAGGGGGCTGGATAGGGTTGGAGCTGTGGTGCTACTGGAGCTGGAGGCTGTTGGTAGGGGGCGAGAAGGGCGGCTAGACATTCATGAAAGGAACCACACATTTGCGAGCGTTGGCAAAGATTGAGTTTCCAAAATAGTAACGCATCACTGCTATATTTGCTTATTTGATGGAAAATGTTTACGCTGAGATTCATCAGCTGTTCAAAATAGAGTTGAAATGCTTGACCTTCTGAGGCAAATTTGACTGATTTGTTTCACTGAGTGGAGTTGAACTGAATCCGACGGCGTGTTTAATGTTCGATCTATTCCACTCAACCAGATGTGCTAGATCCAAACTTCAGCTTTAAACCGTTAAAACTCACAAACAGCTTCAGTGGATGTGCCAAATATACAAAACAACAACAAGCTCTTAGACAGAAACCCCAAACTGCTGATGCTGTTCGCAAAGAGCAGAGATACTTACAAAGGTTCAGCGTGATGAAGGGAGTTAGACAAACGGGGGGAGAAGGAGGAGGGTGGGGAGGTAGCATGATGAAAAGGGAGACTGGGAGGATTCTGCTGCGGCGTCCCTGATGCTCCCGTCCCGCTTCAAACTCTGCCCGCTGCCTGTCTTTCTGCCTGCCAGCCTGCCATCCTATCTGCCAGTTTAGCAGGAGACAGAGAGGCAGCGAGAGGAGCAGAGATGAGCGGCGCTGATGCCGGGGCGGCACGGGGGAAATCAGCAGGGCACAGGCGCTCCCAGTTAAAAGTGACATGACCTTTTGATTTTGTCACCTGTCACCAACTGCCATGTCTGACTCCGCACAGAGGAGTGCCTGCCATCCACCACGGCAGCTTCCCTCAGCCTCTGTCTCGTCGTCGCTCTGTCTCTCAGAAAGCCTCTCTGTCTTTTTCTGTCTCCTGCTCCCACTCCATCTCCTCTCCTCATTCTCCTTGTCTTTTCCAGAGCTTCATTTTTATGGTGGGTGAGGAGGAGTGGGGTTGGGGGTGTGACTTCCTGAAGGAGATGAGGTATAATAGGCAGAGTATCTCCTCCTTTCCTTCCATTCTTTCCTGATATTTACTCTCCTCTACCTGTGTTCTCGGCACCCCTTAATGAGGGCAGATGTCAAGACAGAGTGCGTTCAGAGACGTGGGGAAAGTGTTTGAGATGCAAAATCAGGAAGAAAGTTGAATATATAAAAATGGCAATGAGGTCTTGTTCTAAAAAAAATGATCAAAATGTTCAAATAAAATTAGACAACAGCCCTATCTCAGAAATAAATTTGATTTTGACTCATGACTTCAAGAAGGGATTGCTTCATACTCAGTAAGATTAAAACATTGGCAGGAAAGAAGCTCCATCAGGGATAATAATCTCTATATTTGTTTTTATCAGAATGCTAACACTAAGGATGTAGACTGAGTTGAAAGTGGTTGATTTTCTCGCCGCTGTTTCTAAGTATGAAGTATCTTCAGGCCATTAGGGTCTCCTCTTCTGTAATAGGTTGGCAGATCCAATGGGTGAATCAGTGTAATGGTCTGAAGCATGGGATAAAGAGGATGGTCTTCCAGTGTGACGAGGCCTAATTGCCCGTCATTCTGTGGTAGAAAGAGACATCACCATGTTCCATATGTACCCTCTGTAACAGCCTGCGCTGAAGCTAACACCTTTATAACATCTGGTTAGGGCTTTTCTGGGCCAGGAGAACAGCGAGGAGGGATATCTGTTGAGATGTGTCCCCCCGCCTGTTAAACTCAGCGCCCGTCACAGGCAAGCAAAAACTAATACAAAACGCTGTTATGAAACAGATGGGGGGCATGCATCCTGTAGCCCTGATCAGCTTATTGTCTGTCAGACATGAATCTTGATATCAAGAAGTTTAGGAATAAAAAAAGAGACGGACAGCGTAAGGTCATTAAAATTCTCATCCATATACTAAAAGTCTTCCCAGATTTTCAGAGTACAAAATAAAACCTTCAAAAGCCTAAAGCTCCTCTTGTTTGTTTCAGTGAGCGTGTATGTGGCACGCAGGTCATCTGACGGTGTTAAAGAGTCAGCGTTCGCAGGTCAGAGTGCTACAAGATAAGAGAAGAGGTCGGGGACCTGACCGGTGCAGAGCCTCCTTTAATCGCTGTTTTAAGGACGCTCTGACTGCTTAGCAGGTACTGGTCAAGGTTGGGGCTAGGGTAAGGAGCGCTGATCCGGGATCTGTTTGCAAAGCAGCATGTAACCACACAACAGTCAGTGACCCTGAGTGGTGAATTACTGCGTGTGGAGAACACTGTGTTTGTTTACTTGCTATAGACAGGGTTATGGACTGTGGCTGCAGTGTAAAACCAGAGAAGGGTCGGCACGTTGAACCCATCGGATGAATCAAGGCCAGTTCATTAAGAAGTCTGCACTCAAGTGAATGTTTTTTGTGTGTTTTTTTAAGTTTCTTTTATTTTTCCTCTACACTTTTCCTCCTCCTAGCTAGAGAGAGAGTTCAACAGAGATTCCTTTGGCATTACCCTCACCCCAGACTGCTGGAAAACCGCAGTGCTCCGGATGCTGACCCTTGCTCGGCTCTGCACAATGCTTTAATTTGGTGTGTTGTTTAAAGTAATTAGAAATCCTTTTCCTCCCTGCTTTCTTTTCTGTTCTCCTCAGTTCTCTGCCAAGTGCAAGAGGGAAACTTTTGACCATGACTTCAGCCTGATACAAAAAAGAAGAATCAGGGGACCAGAAGAGGAAGCAGAGAACCACAAATACCCCTGATGTGATCAGTCCTTCACCTCTTCACAAGCCACAGTCTTGTAAGTGTGAGTCCAAGTGCATCTATACAGTAAAGCCTCAAAGTAATAAGCTTTACTTTTTCTTTATGCACAAATCTTGATGTATATAATACAGTAATAACAATGTGACTGAAAGATAACAAGATTTAACAATGGAGTAAGAAAAAATGGTGCATCACCTTTAGCAATCTTGTAAAGCTGCAACAGTAAGGAGGGCTACAAAAATCATTTTTATATACTTTTTGTCTTCTGCCACTTTCTACTATTAATCACAAAAGCAGAATAGTCGTGCAAATGTTTTGTCAATCAATCCCACTTGCATGCATATATTGCACAATTTTCTGTACATGCATGCTCAAATATTGTATTTTGACCTACACATACTTTATATCTCTATTTGTTGAGCATCTTTCATGAGCTGTCATCTGTCTTTATTTTGTAGTTGAATTTTGACATAATAATAAATGAGTAAACAGGGCAAAATTGAACTGCAAAACCATACAGCGTCACAAATAATAGTCTGTAGTAATGAATAATGGGCACATTTGCACATTCACTAATAAGAAATATACTTTAATGCTATCCTGTTAGCTTTTTCTGAGTATTTCTCTGACAGTCTCACCAGCAGCATCTCCACAAACCCAAAACTAGCACCAACCCACAAACACTAAGTTTTCTCTCCTGTCAAAATGCAAGGTTTCCTGAAAAAGCTCACTCACTAAATAATATTTTCATAATAGAAAATAAAGACATATTATTTTTAAAAATAGGTCAGTGGGACTAATGTGGTTTAAAACATTCAGAAACTTAATAAACTGTTAGGGTTTGTGAAAGAGACAGATAAGGACATTAATTTTTTTTTAAACACCAGCAGGCCTGCTAAAGATGTTTTTACTGAAACTACTTAACAACCAGAAAAAAACAACAACCACAAAACATAGTAATGATTCAGCAATTGCATCCTAATGACAAAAATATTACACAGAAATGAAACAGTAATTGATGTTTGCAATAGGAGGTGGGAGATATCTTTTTATAGACACAAAACTAACCAAAACAACAATGTTGTGCATAAGGTCAAATGTACTTTTACTAGCATGTGAAAACTTTAGTATCTTATTTCATTAAAAAACTGCACTGTAAGGCATGTGGACAAAGCATCAAGCTGGGGTTAGGTGTGATTTATTTATTTTTTATTGATGAATTTTCTCAGGCAATGTCGCCATCTACAGGTGAGAAAATGAACTGCAAGTTTGTCATTCACAAATGGTTTATTTTGCACACAAACACATATAGAAACCCTATTTTTAAACTTTTACATGTAAAAATCATGAATAAAATCAATTAAAAACTTTGTATTTATTTACATAAGCATCTGTCTCATGTTTTCTAATTTTAATGACACTTTCAGATGAACAAATAGGGTTTCAGAGGCTTATAAACAGAGCAGATTAGCTCTAAAGCACTACCAAATCTATATTGTTTGTCATTCTACAGAGTGCGTCTAATTTCATTTTTATGTGGAACATCACAATGACCGACATCTATTAGATTTGGTTTCTCATAATGACTAAATTTAATACAGCTTCCAAATCCAATCCAATCTAACCCAAAGATTCCTTAGGACGAGATAAATACATATATAGACGGCGAGAGAAATCTGAAGTCTCTTTACGGGTTATTTCCGACTGAGACTTGGAAGAAGGCACTTATTAAAATTAATCACATCATTGTTCACGCTCACTCCATAGTCCGGCTCTCTCTCTCGTTTTCACTCTCTGCTCTCCAAATGTGCCTGGCCATGATTAAAACATGTCTGTTTCTCCATGACATTGCTTTGACATCATTTAATTGGTATAAGAGATAAAAATAAATGAATTAAATAAATATACTACCAGGTAAGTGGCGCAACATAGCTCAAGGTGACAGCCTATTATTTCTCCCTTCTCTTAGGCTCAAAGAAGGCAAAGTGAGAAATGTGGGATGCGGTGAGAATGCAGCTCCTCACGTGGCAGATGGAGTTTTTCATTAACAAAAATTGGCAGATTTTTTTTTCTTTTTCTTTTTTCTTTTAAATTCCAATTCTGCTCAAAGTTTGGAAGTACAATTTAATCCAAAGGTGTGCTCGTAAATTTCTTCAGAAAAGTACCGGTATGTTGCTTTCTCACTCACCCGTACGTCTGCATCGATTACAATAACATAATGTCCAGCAAGCATTTTAATTCAAAGTAGGAAATAAATTACCATGGGATAGTTTAATAGTTTAAAATTAAAGAAAGGTGGAGGGGTACCAAGGAGTGTAGGGGTTACTCACAACATCTTGTCTCGTGTCCTTCCCCGATGCAATAAGAATGTAGTTCCAGGCCAAAGGCAGCAGCAGGGCCAGAGGAATCATGTAAATCTCAAAGTTCCAAACAACAATGATGAAAATCTGTCAGGACAGAAAAAGATAAACTTGCTGAATGAAAAACTCACCAAAAACGACTTGTATGTTTTGAGACCATGTGTGAGCTTGGAAATAACCAATTCAGATGCATTCATGTGCAGAAACATAGATTCTATGAAACAACGAGTAAATATAAGACAAAGTAGTGAGCTGAGGTCTGACATCTTGACCCTTGAAGGTTTTTGGTTCTGGAGCTGAGGAGGAGGACGGAGAGGAGGATGAGTTTGAGCCGTCAGAGCCTCTTTCCTCCACGCCAATCATCCCAGAGTCTGAGGTCATGTACTGCTTCAGATACAGCACATCAAAGATGACCCTTCAGAGCTGAGCCCCGAACTCAAGACTCTGACCTCAAACACCCCACAACCCGAGTCCCTAACCCTGTCACTCCAAGCCCCAATACCCTCTTCTCCTCATCCAAAAGACTCCTCCGCCCTGCCTCTAACCTCCTCTGCACCCATCTGCCAAAACCATCACCTCCATACCTCCCCTCTCATCACCAAACAAGAAGAGCACCATCTGAAAATTAACCTTTCCCTAAACCCATATTCTTGTTTTGAAGGGGCTTTTTAGCATCTAGGAAGAGAATTCTGCTCTGCTTCGAAGATATCTGTGGGAAAGTTAAATTGCTAATGGTGATAGCTTGATATTTTTCAGCAGTATTGTGCCAATTGTGAGACAGCATTGTGTCAATTGTTGCTAAAAAAAGTTGAGATGGGGGCATTGTGTGTAGGAATAGCATCTGTCAGAAACAACCGGAACAAAAGAATATTTATCCTTTCTAATGGTATCATGTTTAGGAGATGTTTCTGGACTGATAAAACCTCTGCAGCAATTATATGAAACGCTGGAAATGCAAAGCGTGTCTAACATTCGTGGTCCTCTAGCCAGATTGATCAAATTCAGCTGCAACAAATCTATTATTTAAAAAAAATTAATAATTACTTTGTGGGGGAAATACATCCCTGTTTATGAATCGATTTTGATGGTAAACTTTTAAGAGTGGTAAAAATGGAGATTATTACTGTATAAAGCAAATGTATTGGTCTGTGTAGCAATTAATTTATCCTGTTAGCTGAACAATACTGACAAGACAGAGAGGAAGCTTCATAATCAACAATCAAATTGTTTGGTTTCTGTGTGAGAGAGGAGCGAGACAAACATCAAGCCCTTCATTATTTCTGCAGCTTGAGGTTAATGTGAGTATGAGGTTCAACAACAGAGTGCAACGCAGGGGCCACTGTTTGTGTAGCACGCTCAGCCGAGAAAGATCGGAGTATCATTACTAAGCAGCTTCTCACGCGGGGGAACTTTCACTGTCTCTCGTCCAAAGTTTGTAAAAAATACAAATGAAAAAAGAAAGCGTTTACAACTTCATGGAAAATTAACAAAAAGACACTGGATCTCCACAGCAAGGCGTATAAATAAATACTCCACGCGTCTGTTATATTAGCACAATCCTCAAAGCTGCATTTCTTCTGCAAAGAAGACCTGAATGGGTTTGGAGCAGAAACCAAATCTCCCAAAAGGATTTAAATCTCTACTTCTCACGGTGATACAGCTGTGCAGGAGAAACAAGCACTTTAATAATTCATTACTGTAAACTAACAAACAAAAAAAACCCCAAAAATCATCACTTTATTCGTCGTTAAAGCATTAACAAAGAAAGCATCGAGAACTGCATGCACACACTATCCCAAAACTCTTTCAAGAATATATTTGAAAATTATCCATCTGTTTGCAAATTGTTGAAACTTTGTAAATCTAACGAACACCAGAATAATCTCTGACTAAACAACGTGTAATAGAGGTGCTAAAACTTGACTTCAGTTGAGCAAACAAAGGAGCTCAATCCTTTTAAAGCTATTCTGGTCGACTCTATAAATAACGCTTGCAAACATCTTCATGCAGATTCAAATGCGCTGCTATAAATATAACTTACAGCAGCCGTGTGTTGCTGTGTAAACATATTGCCTGGTTGTCTAATCGCTCGTATTATTGTTATCACACCAGGAAAATTCATTGTACTCCACTCTACTGATGTACAGTCAAACTAAAAAAAGCCTCTTTTTATGTGTGTGTGTGTGGGCCTGGGGTTGTTTAACTTGTCACCCCTCCTTCTTTTTCTCGTCCGTTTGTGTCCGAGGGCGAAGTTTTGACTGGCAGCTAGAGAAACCGGACACCGAGCTCAGCGGTGGCCGGCCCAGTATCGTCTTTGTGCCCACCGGCTGGACAGTGGGGCCCTGCGGCGCCTGGACCTTTCCACTAGGACTATCGCAACCACCACCACCCCCACAGTCACTCGCTTACACCACAGAGGAAGCCTCTCAGCTGGGAAAGATGGGAGCGGGAAAGAGCCTGCTGTGGATGTCAGCGACCAGAAAAAGATGGAGCGAGGGGGGGAAACAACTACAAAAAAATAAATGCAAAATGAGATTCCAGGTGTAGAGAATAAGTTATAACTCACCCTGTGTGGTCAGAAACTCATGATAGTAGTTTGTAGAAGATTTGTTTTTCTTATAAAATTTAATTTCTCTGGTGATAATTTGATAAAGTTCTTTATTTAAACATTATGTCCTTTTTGTGTAGTGCCATTTGTGTCAAATTATGGAAGTTTTCAAAATAATTTTAGAATCCAGGTAAATGCTTCTTTAGAAATCAACTTTGAAAAGGACAAAAACTCTTTTTTTATTCAGCTTCTAAATCTGTTAGCAGTATTTTCATCAAATGTGCAAAGAAATTCAAATCTTTCCCAACATGAGACACTTAATTTTGTCACCAAAACTAATAGAGACATAAAACAAATTCAGAAATAAAAAAGTGCTCATTTACCTTTTCATTTCAATTCTAATTTGTTATTTTTAATTCTTTAAAAAAAAGGAGCATCATTATTCTTATAATACTTGAGGTTTTACACTATTTGTTGCAAAGCTCAGATTTTTTAAAAGCAAATTAAAACATTGTTCACTGTCAAATCTACAAAAGCAACATTTGAACTGGGCAAACGTCACATCTGAGCACAAGCTGAAATTCAAACAGCTCAAATAATTCAAACTGTCAATTACAAACATTAATTAACAAAATTAGAAAAACCCCAGCAGCTTGTTCAGTAACATCCTGAGCTAAAATCTCCATATCAAAATTCAATAAATATATCTACTTTGACATGTTTTTGTAGTCAGATTTATAATGTTTTCACTTTCTATAACAAAGAACATCCACCCTCAGAAAATATTATTAAAAATATTAACGAAACAAAAAGTGAGAATGATTTATTCAAGTGCTTATGATGCTTTGAGAGATGCATTATTGGTTTGAAAACACAACCCGTGTCCTGGCGGCTTTTTGCTGCAGCACTGTGGGAGGGTAATATTCAGTGCTTTGGCTTACATTAACCACACACCAAGCTAACTTTTCCCCCTGCTCCGTCTCAGTGGAGTGAAACTGAAGTTTGGATTTCAGAGTTCCCCTTTATCTCCCTTACATCAATTTCCATGCAGGCACTAAGCATTGCCAGACAGAAAGTAGAAGTCCTGTTAAGTTCGAGGAAACATGAGGGAGGGAGGAAGGAAGGGAGGAAGGGAGGGAGGGGGATGTCCTGTTTTTGACCAGACCTGCTCATCATTCAGCGGTGCTAGACTGCCCCCTGCTGTTCGGCTGCAGAGGAAATCACAGTCCACTAAAACCTCATCTTGTTACGACATGGTGAAATAAAATAAAGCTCATACCCACAACAACACTGCAAGCAATAAGAAATAGAAGCGAGGATCCTGATGATTTGAACCTCACCAACAAAAAGGCCTCGCTTTCTGTCGAGTATCTCTGGTGATTAAACCCTGACTTGGTATTCTCTGTTAGTCGTGCCACTATATTTCAACTAACATTCATTTTGTAAATGAAGAGAGCAGTAAAATGTGAAAGTATATCTTTCAAAGCTGTCCCTTGCTGTGGGCAAAGACGAACTCCCGACTTTAAAACTTTTAAAAGTTAGAGAGCTTCTTTGAAGAGAAGTCAAAGGAGCAATTTAAAGAGACCCGGAGTGGTGTGCTGCGCTGACTGCTATGGCGTCTCAGCGCTGTGTGTGTATCAAACCGTCAGCCAGACATGTGCATACACACACTCGAATGGTTGCTTCTGTACCTGTCTTTGCTTTTTTTTTTCTTCCCTTTTTTTTATTTCAGCAGGGTGAATTTTTATCTAAATGCAAAGCAGGTGATAGGTGCTCCAGTTTCCTCTAGAAGCAGCTCCCTTGTCTGGGCTCTCTTCCTGATAAGAGTCCTACTTTGCCTGACATAAAAGAGCCCGGTATCATTTCCCCTGCCTCCCCAACAACCCCCAGCTCGCTGCCCTCGCCCTTCCCTGAGCTTCACAAAGCTGCCTCTATTTGCTCCCAATTCAGGGCCCAATTGCAGATAAAGTTACAGCAAATTTGTTTGGAGGAAGAGCTGCTGAGGCCTGCAGTCCCTGGGGCAATAACAGCCTTGTCTTGCAGGGGCCGTGGGGAGAGCTGGCAGCAGCGGGAGAACAGAACCCAACACCGCTCAGCTCGACAATGGCCTCAACTTTCTGGTAGGCAAGGCAGAGAAGGGTGGAGGAGGAGGAGGAGGAGAGATAAAGAAGAACAGGGATGGATGGATGGGTAGAAGGGAGAGATACTCAGTTTGCAGGTGTGGAGAACGGAAGCAGACGCTTAACCCCGAGACAAGGAATGGAAGCAGACAAACACACACACACACACACACACACACACACACACACACACACACACACACACACACACACACACACACACACAGAGACACCACCCATCATGCAGGACAGGAGGTAACTCCAGTACCGTCCATTGTGCCAACGCCTCAGGCAAAGCTGCCACAGTGGCTGATTCACTGTCGGGATGGGTGGGTGACAGCAGTGTGGGTGTGAGAGAGAGAAAGAGAGAGAGAGAGAGAGAGAGAGAGAGAGAGAGAGTGAAAGGCTGGATGTGAGACTATGCAATATCTCTCTTTCTCACACATGCACACAAAACACACACAATATACACACTAATCACAGCTGGCACTAATGGGTGATGTGTACGTGCGGCTGGCATTTCAGGATTGGGCAGAAGGAGAGTAAGAGACCATGAAGCAAAATTTGAGGGTTTTTTTCTTGCAGAGGGAGTGTTGTGCTGTGACATGTTATGACAACTGCATTTTGATGCACTAGTGCGCTCTAAAAATCCCTCAAATATATAAGGATACTTAAATTTATCCCCTCGGGCTTGGTTAAATCTCATAAAGGGAACACATTTGTAAGTTTTGAGCTTGAATTGCACACAAGTCCACCTTTGTAGCAAAAAAAAAAAAAAAAAAGAAGAAGAAAGAGCTGTGCTGGAAAGTTTGGTGTAACATCTGTCTGCAAAGACAGCCAGACAAAAAAAACACACACACATGTGCACAAACACACAGGCCCATAATCACACACAGCAGTACACCTTCATGAATGCACCACCTTGGCCAGATGGCCCACCATAAAAACCCACTTAAAGAGATGAGTGAAGTGATTAAGAGGCCTCTCAAAGTAAGGGAGAAATGAGATGAAGAAATGGAAGGGGAGGGAGGGAATACCTGCGCAGAGGAGAGGCCCTAAATACTCTGATGCTTTTAGCTAAGTGCATGCTCCTACGTTTGCAGACTCCCAAAAGAATAGGGGAGGAGTTGGGGAAGGAGGGTGTATAAGAGACGGGGGGGGGGGGGGGGGGGGGGGGGGGGGTACAATGACACCTAAATTTCAGGATTTCTATAAACTATACAACACTTTGTCCTTGGCCTAGATACATCCTTTTGTCATCATGTGAATTCACTGAGCACAATAAGAACAGTATGAGCTGTTAATCAGAAATACACCTTCCATTTAAAAGGGTGCATTATTTAAGGGCTGAAAAGAGCCACAAAATGTATGTGTGTGTGTGTGTGTGTGTGTGTGTGTGTGTGTGTGTGTGTGTGTGTGTGTGTGTGTGTGTGTGTGTGTGTGTGTGTGCGCGCGCGCATGTGCACGTCCTGACAGGGAGCATGCAGTCTCCAAGGCTGTGAAAAAATATCATTTTAAAATAAAATTTGTTTTTATTTTTCATGTGTTTATCCCTAAAAAGATAAAACACAAAGAACTTCCCTGTCCTGCAAGAAAATGCAAACGTGCATTTCCAGGCGCTCTCTGTCCCACACACACACACACACACACACACACACACACACACACACACACACACACACACACACACACACACACACACACACACACACACACACACACACACACACACAAGCACAGAGAAAATGGAAAATGTTAACTGATCAATACCACGTCTCTTCTGACCCACGTCTTGTGATGACAGCGTGACCCGCTATACAAACACACACACATGCAGCCTCTGCGAAGATTAAACTGGTGTCAGACAGCCCAACGCTGCTAATGCCTGCAGTGGAGACACTTAGTGCTCCCGCGGTAACGGGTCTGGGGCAGGGTGGGTCCACCTGTCCTGTAGCTACTTAAGTCAGGGACACTAAAGCAGACAGGATTAACGGGCTGCTCTGTCATCTTTAAGGCAGGAACCTGAATGCAGCCACTTGCTGCCCTGCAGGAAAATGTCTCTCACTGATAGCTCTGCTGTCCAATTACAATTCACCTTTTAATACCAGACACACAAGACAGGGGAAGAGCAAAAGGGTGAGGAGGATGTCATTGGGTGAGGAAGAAAGAGCCTGTCGTTTTGTGCATCCACGGTTTGTAGTTGCATTCAGAGGATCTTAAATCATATCTGCAACACCATCCCTACAAATACAAAAGCTGTAAAAAGTATTTTCCATGTTTGCAAATGTATTCCAGCATAAAAAACATGCTTAAAATATCAGGGGTCTCTTGATTTTAGAGTTTAAAGAAACAGTACACTTTATTTAAACATGAGAACCTGTGGGATCAAATCTGAATGTGTGGGTCTCTGCCAAGTGTGTGTGTGTGATCAGTGTAAAATTTAGAATCACAACTTGCTTCTGCACGTACCACAAAAGCACAGATGCTCCTCTGCGGAGAGTCCCATTCAAAGCAGCTGTTGATGTAGCAGCCCGTGTTGATCAGGAACATGATGCAGCGTCGTACTCGGTTGAAGTTGCGCAAAAGCAACTGGAGTAAAAAGCAAAAATAATTTTTTTTTACACTCAGAAATTGTGAGAAAAATGCAGACAGGTTAAATGACTCTCAGTGGGATGAAAATTATTTTTGGTTACAAAATTGTAACCATCCTTTTTATTTTTAGCAATAAAAGATTGATAAACACATTTATTTATTTATTTATTAAAGTATATTTATATGGAGGATTAACCCCTTGAGATGTGACATCTCGTTTTTGAGAGGGTCTTCTTTTACAACAAAACAGAAAGAACAAATGAACAAGACAGCCGATCAAAGATAACAGTTAATGACAGCATTACAACACACAACTATCAACATAAACACACACACACACACACACACACACACACACACACACACACACACACACACACACACACACGCACACACGCACACACACACACGCACACACACACACGCACACACAACGGCTCACTATGCTCCAACCCACCCCACCCAACACAATCCCCACAACAAACATGATTAATAATAATAATTGATTAAAAAGAAAGAAAAACAAATAAATTAAAAGTATATAAACATGACCAATAAACTCAAAAATGGAAATAAACACAATTAGTAACATAGACAAATGTTCTGAAGATGTCCAACCAGAGCTCTACGAAACAGTGTGAATGAGGATATGGAACGGATGGATAGGGGAAGATTATTCCAGTCATGTGGAGCCTCAAAACAAAAAACCAATTTCCCAACCTCCCTTTTAATTCTTGGAACAACAAAAAAGATCTGATCATTGTGTCGTAGACTGTGTTGTGAATTATAACGTATTAAATGTAACTTAAGATAATGTGGGTAATTAAAATAAAGAAGAAGAAGCCTTCATATGGTAAACTTCATCCTTAAACAATCCTTTATATCTGAGTATTTTTTAGTTGTGTGTATATATATATATATATATATATATATATATATATATATATATATATATATATATATATATATATATATATATATATATATATATATATATATATATATATATATATATATATATATATGAGCAAACTTTGGCCATTCTGGTTGCCAATCATTCAGTGAAAACCATAACAGGAAGCAAAAATCGCAAATTACCCAATCAGGTCACAACCAGGAGAGACTGCTCCCAAAGGAAAAAGTGTCTTATGGGGAAAAAAACCCAAGTGTAAAAAATAAAAGAGTTTGTAACATGTAGGTGTGAGTTTAGTGGTTAAACGGATTTAATGGTAGACAAGAAGAAAAATGTCCACTTCCATGTACAACTATGTGATGATTTTCATTGCCTAAATGGGGTTTACTATGCAGCGTCCAGCTGTGCACATAGACCCCAGCAGCACAGTGAGACTGCAAATCATCCATTCCCACATTCCTCAGCATGCTTACCTAATGCCATACTCTTTTTGCCTCATTATTCTATAACTGCGTTGATAAAAATTTGCCAATTTTCCTGATTTACGTCAACTTGTCTTTTTCTTAGAGCACAGAAACACTTAGGACAGCGTTGGAGTCGTTTATGAAGTCAAATGTCATAATTATGAGTTTGGCAGGCAGTGTATTATTATTATTTTGTCTTGTTTCAGTGTGTAACTGAACACTAAACGGCAAGCAGCAGCAGGGGAGCTGCTTTCATACAAAAGAGTCCTCACGGGGCAATCCCTCCAAAGCAGCCAGTGACATCATCATTCCGAGACAGTGACATGGGTCATCTCTGTGAGTCAGGGGTGAATTAGGGATGAAAAAAAGGCAATCTGCGCTTGGGAGAAGAAGCAGAGTGAACCGAGATAGGAAAGAGCAGAGAAATGACTGAAGGGAATAGATGAAGAGCTGATGAACAGAAAAAAAGGGGTTGTGTGTGTTGGAGAGGGGTTGCGCTCGGCTGTGCATGGCGTAACATTGACTGCTGAGCCCGAACGGTCACTCTTATGACACGTCTGATGTGGCCCAGCCCCTACTATTCATCCCCTTTGTGGTGCCGCCACACTGAGCAGCGTGACAATGAAGTGCAAAGCAGCAGTGGCAAAGAGGGCCAACTATAAGGATGGCCAATCTACTTATGCACCCCAGAGCTGACAGCTTGACATTTCTATTCACCATTCAAAGTGGATGCGAGGGGGAAGAGATGAGGAAAGGGGGAGAGAGAGAGGAGGGATGGAGGAAAGAAAAAAAAGAGACAAAATGCTGTTTTTCCTTCAATCATCCTGTTGTATCTTGCCTACACAGTTGTTGTGCTTTACAAGATGCCACTCAGCTGTGTTGTTGGTTTTGCTTCAGACAGTTAAGCAGAATAGGGAGGTGCACTGGCAGACACAGATAAAAGAATAAAAAGAGGAGTGACTGAACAGAGGAGTTGGCTGCTGATGTACCTGTTTGGACACTCTGGGCTCCTCCTCGATGTACTTTTGTTCGACAGGAGTCAGCGTCCTGAGGCCAGCCTTCACCTGCAGTCAACAAAAACAACACTTTTAAACACATTTCTAAAGGAGTAGAGGGAAGTGTTGATGACAGAGGCTCATCGAGGAGCAACGTCTTGATTATTTCAGTGGGTTTTCGTAGCAGCACATGCACAGAGCGTGCCCCACGTCAGAGGCGAGAGAGAGAGAGAGAGAGAGAGGCAGGAGACAGAGCTGTAAGATGGCCGCTGTAGGACACACACGGCGGTGGTGAATGGGCGAACAAAGGCTGCTGAGAGGGAGTCTTCGATAATTAAAGCCAAAACGAGGACGAGGGACGAGGGATGAGATGGAAACGAGGGAAAGAGAAAGGGGGTGACAAACAGAATAAAGACAACAGCAGTCTAGAGGGGGCAAATGCTGGGGAGAACAAGAGAAGGATGAGAGTGAGGGGATAATAAGGGGTGGGGGGCAAAAAAAGAAAAAATTATATAGGGAGGGAGGGGGCTCAAAAAAAGCAAAAGAAAGACTTACAGCATTAAAAATCACGTCTATTTCGAGAAAGATGACCCCTTTTGTTGGCCCTGTCAGCTCCTTGCTTTTCAAGGCGTAGGCTTTGCGTTCTCCATTTTGGATCTGTGGGAGAGGGACATGACAGGCGTCTGTCTGGCAATACCCGGCTGAATCGGCTCCCCGGGCCACCTTTGAACCCCAGCTGCTGGTGCTGACAGGGAACCCAAAACAACTGTGGCAACTCTGACAAGTACCTGTTCATTACCCACTGCAGCTCGGCTCTGTCAAACAGAAATTAACTATCCTGGGGAATCATACTGAACAGCAAAGCACAGATATATGAGACACACACTTCCTTCACAGGCTATCTATATTTTTACCAAATATAAGAGACATTCTTCCTTTATTTTTTCCTCCCCACATCTTTCCATCTATCAGCGTCATTTTCATCTCATCTCTCATCCACTTACTTTATATCTTCTCAGCTATCAATCTCTACCTTTCTTTTTTTTACTCAGCTTTTTTTCCTGCTTCCTGTCAACTCTTTCTCTTTGAGAAATAATAACAGTGTCATCAGTGGAGTTGCAAAAATAACCTCTGCTTTTTATATCTTCCTCTGTTTTTACTCCTTCTGTTCCTCCGCTGTACGTTCTTTCTATTATTCCCGAGGGAAGCGGAAAAGAAAAACACACAGAAATCTGCCTTTGACTCACATTTAGTAAAGGAATAGCCACTTTCCCCAAGAAGTCTGCGCTTCTGTCTCGGTCCTCGTCATAAACAGTGACCTCTAGGACCGAGTGGATGTCCTTGATGTTACTGGACCACACACAAAGACAACGACAAAAATATATGTTTATAAAAAGTTCACTTCTAACTTATATATATATTCAAATATCAATATATGCTTTTAGAGTTAAATATGTAAGATAAAAGTTATTATAAACATTAAAATACTATAGAAAAATGATCAAATGTGTCTCATAAAATAAAATTTAAAAATTACAATTTGTGCTTGGATAGTAAACAAAATAGTTTGGTTTTTTTTTTATTAGAAAATGATGAAGGTTATATTAGAAGATAAAACATCAGTTAGAAAAGACAGAGAAAAAACTCTCATAAATAAACCCCAAAAGTTCTTATTTTATAAAAATCTGTAGAACAAATACAAAGTTTTGAAAATAAATAAAACTGAATAAACTAATATTTCTTTTAATGAGTTTTCTAGACATAAACTACAAAATTAATAAAATATTCTGCAAACATAATCATCTATGCAAAACTGAAAACATATAAAATTGCACACATAAAAAATGATGTATATTAATCGTTTTTAACATAAAAATAAAAGTTTAAGCTCATTAAAAACTACTCCATACAATAAACTACAATGAGTCCTAGGGGGTCTCTCTTTTTTAAAAAGACTGATTACAAAAACATATTTGCAGAACTTAAAGAAAGTAAATGTTTTTTTAAAGTTTTATTTTCAAAATATATTTTTTAAATTGCATATCTAAAAATCCGTGCCGTAACTCACAAAGTGAAGACCTTGTTCCACTCTGGGTTGAGATTTTTGTAAACAGTGTGTGTTTGCAGCCGGTCGTTACTCAGCTCCACCACACAAAACGGATCACTTTTACCTACCGAGAGAAAAACACACAACAATGTGATTCTTAGCAGAACAAACAGCTGTTGAAAAGTTTGGTTAAAGTCTTATTTTCAGAACTAACAGCTCGTCTAAAATCCCTTCTAATATTAATAATTTATTGCCACCTTAAATTTAAAAGCAATTCCATCACCCTGGGTTTATCATGACTTTAAAAAAATGGGTCCTTTCATGGTTTTAGCTGCAGTTTTGCGTGTATTAGACAACAGCACATCAGTGTAACAGCTGCAAGCCGTCTATCAGAACCGTGGACAGCTAGAAGATAAGCTCCAGGACGTCTGTGCCCTGAACAGTCGCAAAGGAGGAGCTGGGAGGGAGAAAAGCTGGGGAGGACGTTGAAAGTAAACGGTGGTGAGAACACAGAGGTCGCCGCGGCTCTGAAGACCAGAGAACTTCTGGGAAGAAGATAAAAACAGCCGAGCGTGAGGTGTGAGGAACCACGGTTGGTGTGTGTGATCAGGGATTCAGGAGCGAGCAGCTGGTGGCAAAGATGCAACAAAGAGGAGAATGAAGGAAAAAATACAACTAGAGTTAAATGATGAAAGACGGACAAAGGAAAGGAAAATCCTCACCAGTAGTTATGCTATTTATATTTGTTGTTGTACAAAATAAAACTTTAGGACTTCTTCTATCAGCATCACACATTTTATAACAATTTAAATACATTTTAAATGGTAAAATTACAACTTTAGGAGGTCTAAAAATACTTTGAAAATGTTTTAAATAAATGGCATCTGGTTCACAAATAATCTGGAAACTTTTAAACTATTTGTTTGCCTGTTTTCTATATTACAGGTTCTAAATGCTTTGAGAGCAGCTCCTCACATCTGCCTGCCCACCTCCTTTCGATTTCCTCCTGATGATTCTGACTTTGATCACTAAGCTTCATTAAACTGAAGCGTTTGTGCTGCTTGTTCAAGCTTAAAAGGTTGGGTCAGAAAGTTATACTCCAAGATAATTCACAGGAAAAATACCAAACGATGCTGCATGATGCATAATAATGTTCAAGAATTTTGGGATCGAGTTCAAAACCTTTAAAAAAATAAAAATGTATCCGTGTGTGTGTGTGTGTGTGTGTGTGTGTGTGTGTGTGTGTGTGTGTGTGGAGATGTGTGTGTGAATGTCATTGATTGGTGTGATTTTCTTCAAATGTTGTGACAAGGGCAGGACATTTAGTGGGTGTGCAAAGTAAATGTCACTGTGATCAATGGCGAGGCGTAGGTGTTGCCTTTCATATCTGTTTGTGGTCGCTCTATTGATTCCGAGTGTTTCAAGTTGATATTGACAGCTGTGACTTCTGACTGGAAACAAGATACATTAAAACGGACTAAAAAGGTGGAAAACTCAAGTGCCTCTTTCTCAGATTACCTATACATGTTCTGTTATAGCAGACTGCATGCTTTGACTTGGAATGAAAAACAGCTTTTAATTTAAACATTTAAATGATCTAGTTAAATATATTTATTTGTAAAAATAATGTAAATCATCCAAAGCTTCCGTATCATAAATGACTAATGTTTTCTCCTCACAAATCCAGCTAATAATTACATTTAAAAGCAATCACCCAAATGAAGTCATGGAAATTACTTCCAGTTTGCTTCATTCATTTATTTTCTCCTATTTTCAATGACACGGCTGGATGTGTCGCTGCAGAGAGCCAGTTGTTATTGGTGATGAACCTTCACCTCATTGGCTGCCAGCACCACAGGCGGCTGTCTTAACCAATTACACGCTCGGGTTTGAGCGCCACTCAGCGATCATCCAGGTAATGTCCAAGTGAAGCTCCTCCCCCACCCCTCTGTGTCCCGTCTCTGTGACACTGAGAAGTGGACTCAAATGAATTTGCGAGAGCTCTGAGATGGGTGAGGAGGAGGATCGCACACGAGAAGAGATGAAGAGGCTGTAAAGTTCATGAGGAGTTTATTATTATTATTATTATTATTATTATTATTATTTCTAGGCTAAGTTGTAAACAAGTTGCATATTTTTTAGCTTAGCTTGTACCTTCATGTCTGCAACATTTCTCGACAAATCATGAAAAAATATATAATTTGTTCCAAAACTGAATGGAAAAAAAGGAGCTAGAGGTGCTGATGGAACTGCTCCTGCGAGCGTCCATATCTATGTGTATGTATGTATGTGTGTGTGTGTGTGTGTGTGTGTGTGTGTGTGTGTGTGTGTGTGTGTGTGTGTGTTACTATTGAATGCTCTAACGGTATAGCATCCACTCAGAGGGACAAGAGCTGGCACACAAAAGGGATTGTTGGTTTTAGAGACTATTTTCAGTTATCCTACTTGGGCTGGAGTGGAGCTACTCCACAAAAACACTCCAATTAGAGAGAGATGGCCAGAGAGAAAAGAGAGCGACGAGCAGGAGGAGGAGGAGATAAAAAAAGAAGGAGGGAGAGCAGACGTGCAGCCTGAATGGGAGAGAGATGGTGAACCCTCTCGGTCTCACTGACCTCCTCGCTCCGTCTCTCCCTTTCCTCTGTCTGTCTGTTTGTCTGTTCTTCTGTTCCTTTCTCACCTTGCTCCTGACCCTCTCTTGGTCTGGGTTGTTAAAATGGGGTGTTCATGTGGTGAGGGCTCTTATGGGGCTCTTACAGAGCGATTGTTTCTGCCAGTGACACGCACAAAGACACACACACACACACACACACACAGAGCATCAGACACAAAACTGAAATAAGCCATTTTAAAACAGCCTCTTTTGCCTATCAGTTCACTTACTGTGTCGACTGAGTGGAAAAGAAGGCTTTTTATGAAGCGTTAAAACTCATACTTCTATTTTCTTTAATGTATACACTCAGATATGGCTCATTTTGTATGACACCTGATTAGATTAATTCATATTTAAGATTTCTTTTTAGAATTTTGCACAAAAATCATTACATGCAATGAATTTCATCAGGAGTTGCAACAAATCACACACTGTCTATAACAGATTTGGCAACCAGGTGAAGCCCTGATGCTCCGTATTTAGACATTAGTGGATAAAATACTAAACTACAAAATACAGCAACAAAATTTTCCACATTTTTATTGTCTTTAGTCCCTAAAAGAATCCACAAATCTGCGAGTGAATGATGAGCTTTAAACCATCACGGAATACATTTCTGCTTCAAAGGAAACACGTGAACCAGAGAGCCATTAGCCTTGCACTCTGACTGCTCCTGTCGCTCCCTGCAATAACCCAAATCAACCAGCTCCACTCTGTATTTGCTAATGGGACTGTGGATGTTTCAAATGGAGAAAAACTCTATCTTCCTCACTCTCAAACCCCCCCCCCCCCCCCACCCCCCCCCCCCCCCCCCCCCCCCCCCCCCCC
>SSNR01000009.1:3826648-3856452 GCA_006937965.1 Callopanchax toddi | reverse complement strand
CCCCCACACACACACACACACACACACACACACACTTCCTTCTCTCTTTACTAGATAATACAAAGTGAAAAACTAGGCCTGTCCACTGTAGACCTAATTAAAAGTAAGAATTAATGGAGAATAGAAGATTCAGAGAGAGCAAGCAGGGAGAGCACAGGAGGAGGGAGGAGAGAGATTTGTTAGTTCAAATGTGCACTTTTTCTCTATTATTCAAATGAGGAGCCTGCATCTTAGCTAAAAACGCTGAGACAAATTTAGCATCGTGCACAAAGTAAGACTTTAACTCCTTTTTTAGCATTCTTATGCAGGATTGTCCTTTAAACTAAATTTACATCCTGATTCATCTTAAGACGGATTGCCGGTAAGCAGAATTTGTTCAGTGTCTGGTTCCAGTGCATATTTTTTAAAGACTTCAGGGCTTCGTCTTACCTGTGACATCTGCCGCCATGAGTCCCTCAGCTCTGATGACCTTAACCTGCACCATGCCGACATCTTTCAGGTTGTGGAACGACCTCCAGAGGCTCTGCAACATCACGGGAGCAGAGGTGAAGAGTCAAAGAGGACAGCAAATTAGCATGGAAGTGAAAGGCAGGTCAATAACCTGACATTTCATTAAGAGAGGAAAGGGTAGAATATGTCCTTTACCGCTCTTTATTTGAAAATGTAGAGCTGGCATTTATAGCCTGAGTCAGACAAAGGACAAATGGGGGGGAATTTAATTCAAACTAAATATCTGTGCGTGTTCTGGTTGAGATTTTCACCCAGCTTTAAAATAACACAAAAAGTGACTTTTGAGGAAGATGAGCCAAATTTCCTAATAAATCAAAGTTGTTTATCTTCACGTTCTTTATGGCAGTCAGGACATTCCAGCACATGTGCATCATACGCATGTGCTGATATGAATGTGTCCTTCTGTGGCTGCCTTACAGGAACAAACTCTAAGAAAATTGGGTTATGATAATAGAGATATCACAGTGAGTAGACAAAATTGGTCAAGCATGACTGGCAGTGATATAACAGTTACACTGACCTCCTGAGATGCAGTGTTATCAAAAAATGAGAGGAAATGTGAAGCTTTAACAGCTGATGGAAGGATGGACGAGTGTAAGAAGTAGTTGGTAAATTTGGTGAATAAAGACAAACCTTCGGAGATCACCGACCTGCCCTTGAGGCGCGGCGATACGCTGACAGGCGCACAAACACTCCCGATTCAACCAAACACTCAGGTATAAACACAAGAAAAAAACCTTCACTGAGGCCAAATTGAGTAGCATGTCGACGTGTCTTAAAAGCAGAGTGGAAATACACTTCACTTCAATTTATTTCCCTCTCTCTGGCAATAACCCCTTCCATCCCCACAGGAGTAATTATAATTTAAATTTCAGAGTCAGGGCCAGGCTACAGACTTAATTCATTATTACCAACTCTGTCAGACTCTGCCTGTTTCCAGCGATATCATTGTCCAAAAGCTCTCTAAAGAAGATGAGAGGGGGAAGAGTGTGTGAGAAAGAAAAAAAAGAGGGGGAAACGAGTGTGCAAAAGAGAGACACACAGAGGAAAGAGGGGACAACTCTCAAGTTTGAGGAGCGATGTCTGAGAAGATAGAAGTCCTTGTTGTGATTATTGAGAAGCAGGAAGAAAAAAGGATGTGATGGAGGCAACAGACGGCTGGGTGGCCAGTTTGAGTGATTGGGTTCAAACAGAAGGGATCAAATAGCTTGATGTTAATAATCCAGCAGTGCAGCTGAAGATGGAGTTTCAATCCAAAAAAATGTGTCTTTTGGGGAAGAAAAATGTAAATAGTTCAAATTTAGACAGAACTGTTGCCAACTTTTAACCGTACTTTGGTAATAAACATATAAAAAAAGAGACTTTTCCACAAAAAAAGTCAGGCATCACACCAAGATTTACAGCTGTGTTATTTGCTCATAAAGATTTTTTGTGTGTTTCACCCTTCAACCATTCCTCAGCTCTTCATCCCCCCCCCCCACACACACACACATAGACACACACACTCATTCCCTGAGGGGACATCTAGGGTTCAGTCCATGATTGCAAAAACGAACGCACCCATCCTCCACAAATTCTAAATCCTCATCAGACACACGCCAAATGACGGACTGGACACGCAGGTGGAAAGACAGACAGTTGAAAAGAGGCCAAGATCAACACCCCTCCACTCGTTTCTTCCTGCTTCTGCACGCAGGTGCAATGGAGGGGATAAGGGGGAAATGAAAAGGAGGGAAGAGAGAGGACAAAAATGGAAGGGAAGAGTTGGCTTTCATTAGACAAAACCCCCTGCCCTGTCTGTGACTGACAGCTTGTCACCGTGACGTCTTCTTTCTGTCTTTGTCACACTGCACAGACATATAAACACAAATGAATCAGAGCTGGCATGGGCTTATGACTCACTGTCATCTTTGCAACATGTCACATTTCATCGCTGCTGCATCTCAGAAACACACACACACAGAATCTGCCCTGCAGCCCTAAAATTCAGGGGACATTTGATCAAATGACTGCGACGGCTCAAACTCAAAGCTTCTGTCGCCACTTTTTCCCTCCGATTACATTCAGCTCAGGATCTCATCCCACACTTTACGGAAGGTCCTTTCAGGTTCTCGCCTCCTGTCCAGGTTGTGTCCTTTATGCCCCTTACAGCAGTGAGTAGGAGAGGTGTGCTATGTGTGCACATGAAGGTGGGTGGAGAAGTGCCACCACTTCAGTGGAGGTCACCACGTCCTCCTTCTCTAATCCACCCATCTTGCGGCCACCTCAGTCCCATTAAGAGCCATTAGTGTGTGTGCTCCTTTGCCATCATAATGCATAAATCTCTTTCTCTCTCTTTTTCTCTTCCTCTGTCCTTTTCTGGTTCTGGGGGAGCACTAATTAGGGATGAAGAAAAGGTTACGGTGAGCAACGGAACATCTGAAGCAGTTATCTCAAAAGTGAGTGTATTACACCATGTTGGATCCTGTCGAGCCACGCTATAAGCTGAGTTCAAATGCAGTATGTTGTGCATAACACAGCCAGGCATGCATACAATATATCTGAGCTAGAATGAGATGGATATTAATGAGCTCGGTGCAGCATCAGATCCCAGCACTCAGGTGTTCGTCATCAGTTTTCATCAATGGCCTCAGATTGAAATGGGACAAATAACACCTGCTAAATTCAGCACGGCGACCTCATCGTGCAGGTTGTGATGTCTCTCTCTCTCTCTCTGTGTGTGTGTGTGTGTGAGACAGAAACCATAACTCTTAAAATCTCCTCCACCCACATTTTATTTTATAGCTGACACTCGTAGCTACTGTTCTTAGATGCATGTGAGTGTTTGCTAATAGAGGATGCATTGTGCTGCCGATTTCCAGCTGATAACATCAGTCAGTAAAATTGTGTCTACACACACACCTACACACACACACACACACACACACACACACACACACACACACACACACACACACACACACGGAGCAGATTAGCAGGCTTTCAGCAGCAGTGTTATATATTAGTGGTGGTACTTGGTCTAAGCAGCGCTCTTTGATAAGGTACATCTTTATTAAATTCTCCTACTGAAAGACTGGCAGTCTGGGGAAAAGGAATATGTTAATAGGTAGAGACCATTCAAGTCTTCAAACTGACCTCACTCTGCCCCTCCATCTGCAACCCGCTGCTTTCTTCCCCCTCCCTCTCTCTCCTTCTCTATCTTTCCATCCCTTCATCTAAAAAGAAGGGCCACAGTAGTGACAAAGAGCCGAGGTTGCAGGGAGAGTGGGGCAGAAAATGGGGAGTGCAGGAGAAAGAGAAGGAGGCTGGAAAAAAAGAGGAAGGTGAAGGAAGTAAAATGTGTCGCCTTCAGCCGAGCAGAAAAAAAGAGAGGGGGGTCTGCGTGAGTTGTGAGAGAGGTGAAATAGCTTTTTCTTTTTCATTTTACACGCCTTCCCTTCCCGGTGCAACCCTCACCCTTTACCTCTCGCCCCCTATTACACACATTCACTCAAACGCACACTCGTGCACCCGTTCTCTCTGCCCTCATTTCGTGGCTGTCAGGAGAGGCACAGCGTGGTTCTGGCTCAGTCTTAGAGCTCCCCCTTCTGATCCGAAGGGGGTTCTGCAGCGCGGAGAGGAACCGTCGACCTCCTGCGGCTAGCCACTAAGGCTCCTCCGTGATGGGGCGGGTCGCAGCTCTGATGTTTGACCACTCACACACACTGGAAGGTGTAAACACAATCCTGCAGGGAGGCACCATTCACTGATATCCATTCATGTCCAGTAATCTCAGACAGATCCTAACACCTACGTTCCAAACTGGATCAGACATTTTAGCAGTGAATCAATTAAAATTTAAAAGAAAAGGGGCTTTTGGGTGGTCTCTGCAGTAAAGAACGAGAAAGATGGTGAGCGAAGGGTTAACAGGGCTAAGACAAAGATGTGAAAGCATCGTGTTGAGTGGAGGGCCTCTGCAGCAGATGGGGCCCGAGGGCTCTCTGTGTTCTCTAATCTTCATCAAATCGAGCAAACTTAATGACAACAAAGCAATATGCGCTCAGAATATATAAAACAAAAACAAACCAGAAATGTGACTTCACCTTTCTGTCAATCCCAACAGCTCTGCTGCTCAGAAACATTTTTTCTTTGACCTTTTAAATCCTGCAGTCCTTTTTTAATCTCCGTTTTCTCTTTTATTTGTTCATAAAGCTGCATGTTTATTAGGAAAATATCAAATTAAACATTCTCTTTTTATAAAAATGTACATACATTGTGTGTTTTTTTAAATTGTGAGTGCAGTTTAGGCCACCTGAAACATTATCGATCACTAATAGAGGCTCCAGAAAATATTTTAAGTGAAAGTTAAGGCCAACAGGAAACTTTAAAACAAAAATCATTCCACATTCCCTCCTTTGGATTTCATTTTGTATAGGTAATCAAACACAACCCCCCCTTGAATAAACTGACTCACATATCTCTGCATGATCTGATGTCTCTCGTGCGGATCATCCAGCATGTTGACGGACAGATCCGAGATGGAAACGGCAGCGGAGGCAGTGAGTGTGACGAGCAGCACCAGAACTCCTTCACCCTCCTCCAGCGGCAGGTCCAACTTGTGCGTGTGCTCTTTACTAAGAAGCGACAGGTCGATGGTGCACCTGAAACAAACACAAACAAAAGAAACTATGTAAAACAGTTGTGCGTTTACTGAGAAAAAGCTGCACAAACTAAAACTTTATGCAAAAAAATGATTTGTAAATCAGATTTTTTTTTCTTATAAATGACGTGTGTTTGTTTCAGTTTAATGTTCTCATTATGAACCTGTTAGAAATCACATGCTGTGCTGGATCAGTTCGATAGCAACAAGCTAAAAATAGTAAACAGCAAGTAGGAGCATCATGTGTAGGATGTAAGCAACCGCAGACAACTTAGGCAAAGCTGACACACTGAATACCTTTTAGCGGGCACTTAAAAACATCCATTCTTGACTGAATTGATTTTCTGGCGTCCCCTTTAATGCATCTACCGTTAAAATGACAGGCCAATAAGAATTACTTGACTTGGTTTCTGGCATGCCCTTCAAAGCAACGGTTTGCTAAAGTGGCTTCAAATTTGCAAAGATTTGCTTATGCACTGCAATAATCTGAACAGAACGGGAAGTTAGAAGTGAGCAGATCTGTTAAAAACAAACAAACGTGACCAGTTTGAGCAGAAAAAAGACTGACAACATATATTTCCTAGCACAGTTTTTTTGTGCAAGAACAAAAAAGAAAGTCCCAAAAATCACATCAACACAATTTTATTTAAACAAAAGAAGATAAGTTCAGTGATGAGGATTACTGCACCTTCCCATGAAGTCATCCTTCTTCCCAGCATCTTTGTCCCAGACCGTGATGTCCACGAAGCCTCCCTGCTCATCGTACAAGTGGAAATCAAACTGCTCCCTCCACTGGGGGTTTAGAGTTTTAGGAATTGTCTAAATAAACCACAAACAAAATCACACACTTTACCTCATCTCTTTACAATTTATTATATTTTTAATTTAAATCATGAATAAACACTATGACATGTTGTACAGCAACATCGTGAAAAGGCTGATTTTCATACTATTTTTACAGATGCACACTGAAAGGTGACATTTTTGCAGCATAGAGAGATAAAAATGAATTTATGAGAAAAGTAAATTAGAAATGGAAGTGTGAGGGTGATAAGAAAGTCATTTATTCTGAAACTTCTAGTAAAACCAAGAACAGCAGGGGAGGAAATCCGGAATCTGTAAAGATATGTTTTTGTACCTGCTCTGTGGATGTACTGAGCACTGTTTAAATAAATATTAAAATTCTAAGGAAATCCTGTTAACAAGAAGCTTGAATAAGCAGTAACACAACTGGACATGGAAAAGATTTAAATCTGATTATGTTACAAGAATGTTTTAGTTATTTTTGTGTGTTAACAACAGAGAAACCTTGGGAATGTTCCTAGTAGAGTGTGTACCTTGCTCTTGTACTTTTGGTGACCCATCCTGAATTTGACATAAGGGTCGCTGAGGCCGTTGGCGTCCATTGGCTCCAGGCCGCGACCTTCGATCAGACTGATGCTGACTATACCTCGCCAGAGCTGGGCTTTTCTGTGCACATCTGAGAGACGCATGCTCTGATACTGCAGCACACAGAAACGCACACAGAGTCATTTACAAGCATAAATACTGACACTGTGCATGCTCACATTATCCATTAATTAAACAAACAAGAAATATACATAGCTTTTGCGCATTTTAGGAAAATCAAATGCTTGGAGAGAACACAGGCAGGCGAAAGAAAACGGAACACAGAACAACAAACTATCACAGCTCACTCTAGAGGTGGGAACTCATCTGATATGATAACAAATACAGCTGTATCAGTCATCATATGCTGAAAATTATGAATGTTTTTTAGAGAAAACATTTTTTTAACTCTATACTGATAGCAATAAACTTTAACACTGATGTAAATTTGTATACTGAACCCTGAAAACAACCCACAAAACTGCTTACCAGAATATTTATGTATGTTTTAATGAAAAGAAGAATTTTTATTAAAGAAAAAAGACTTGAGATGCTTAAACAGTGAATCCCTGCCCATTTTCATTCCATCTGACTCTACAGCAGGTTAACAGCTCCACAAATCCAGGCTTATTCCAGATTCTTTGACTCTAATATCTCCCTCAGCAGCTTCTTACCACTTAAAGAACTGTTTAACCTCTCGCTGAATCATGTCAGTATCCCTCACTAGAACTAAAATTAGAGTTATTTATTTGTGGAACAAACACAAATCCCCCCTCCATCCCATATGTCTCTCTCTCTCTCTCTCTCTCTCTCTCTCTCTCCCCTCCGTCCTTGTTAGGCAGAGTGTATTAGCATAGCTTTTGTTTAGCGGGTGAATTTCATTAAACTCTGAACAAACCCTGCCTCGCAAGTGCAGGCCTTTGATCTGGAGACAGAGCCTCTTAATTTCCATTCTCTAGACATTAAACAATGCGAACAGCTTCCCTGCAACAACTTCCCGTACAGTAACTCCTAACCCCTTTCTCCTGTTCACTTAATATGCAAATGACAAGAGGTTGTGGTTGTGTCCTACCAGAGCACGATCTGCTTTTCTTTGTTTTTATTGCTAGAAAGAAATGGTGAGTATCTGCACAGGTGAATAAGCAGCATGAATTATGATGTTCAGAAGCTTAAATGATTACAATAGCATCTAAGACTGATATGAACCTGATTAAACTTTGGTTTCTCATCTGGAAAAGTGAAAATGGAAAATTTGGTTTGCATTTGAGCAAATTCCCCTATCACAGATCTGCCCAGTTTTGAGGTTTTAACTTATTTGGAGAACCAGCAACAGCCTTAGTTCTGATGGTTCTTCAAAATACTGTGAGTTACAGAAACATTTAGTCTATTTATGAGCAGTTTGGGACATAACGCGTAAATAAAGTTGAGTTTCAGGATGCAGCTCCATTCATCCTCGATAACCAAACATCTTAACAAAAACATAACATGGGCAAAACAGAGATGTCCATATTTTGAGCACAAAATTGTCTTTGATGATAATTTTGCCATATTACACTGATAAAGAAACAAGGAAACAGCTCAAGACTTCATGCATCAGCATGTAAGAAGAAACAGAACCTCGATCAGCATGCTTCTATCTGACAGCAATCAAAAATCACAAAACTGAAATCAAAAAGTGTGACTGTCTTTTCTCTGCTATGGCAGGATGGAGACATCAGGATCATGAAAAAAAAATCAAGGAATATTAATGAATACAAAAAAAATCAAACATCAATAAGTGTTCTTATTTTGCAGCTGTTTTGCTGTATAGTCACATCCAGACATGCAAATATTCAGATTTTTTTTCTTGCCACACACTACTTGCACTGATCAAAGGTAGAAGAAGAGGAAACAAATGAGTCTTGAAGCTGCTGTTGAGCAGAAGCACAACAAAATGTAGCAGCCAGGTGCTCATATTTATAACTAATTTTGCTGTATTTGTTTATTTTGAGATTTTTTTATGTAATGTAAAGCATCCAAAGACTGTAATATAATAAAGTTTGCAAAAAATTTTCCTAGTAATGGCAGCAGTTGTAATATGTTGCTTCCACCTTTGATGTGACCCTAAAGTTGTCCTTTAGATTTCCTCAAACTTTAAAATACAAATAAAAATGTTTGCCCTCTTCTTGTGCAAGTAGCAGCTTGTGGAAAATAAGGTGGTGACAATGAAAACTCAAGAACAAAGAACGAAGGAAACGAAGGACAGTGGAGAGGACAGGGCCAGGGGGAGTCCATCCATGAATCAGGACACCAGTGAGGAAGGCGAGGTGAGGGGTCAGAGCGGTCGGTGGTGGAGGTACAGCGAAGTCGGAGGTTTGGTGAGTTACATGCTGTTTTAGTTTACCTTACTGGATCGTTTCCAGTTTCTTCCCAAAAGCATGGTCTGTAAATGAGACAAAGCGGTTACAGAGCGCCTCCCACTGTCTCCTCTAGAAGAGGGGCCAGAAGGTCAGAGGGCGTGTTGCGTAAGAAGCTCCAATAAAAAAAAACAAAAAAAAAAAAAACGCCCCAGCCAGGTGCTGGTGGGGGTTAGTGAGGTAAGTGGAATATCATGCAAATAAGGTAAGCAGGGAGTGTAAAAGCTGACTGATCATACGGTGTTATGAATTAGTTTATAACCAGACGTGCAAAATCTCACATACATGTAACCCTACGATGTGCAGCAAATCACACTGGACCATCAATGTATTTCATACAGCACCAATCTGAAGTTTGGACCCACACACACACACACACACACACACACACACACACACACACACACACACACACACACACACACACACACACACACACACACACACACACACACACACACACACGTAATCAGAATAAGCAGCTGTGTCTAAACCTTTGACTGGTACTGGTGATTTTCCTAAACAAAAAGGGTTACAGATCTTCTAACTTTTGTTTTTAGGAACAGTTGTGCATGAGTTTACACAATCTGCTAATAACAATGCACCTAAATGCACTCTTTTTTTATGAATTATTTGCTACGTTTTGAATACAAAAATATTCTAGTAAACTATTTCCAAAGACCACGGAGTAGTTTTTTTACATCAAAGCATATAAAAGAGGAGTAGCTAAAGACTTTCTTCTCACTTTAGTTAAAAAGTTATTTAATAAATACCACAAAATCCCTAATTTCATCAGAAAAATTGCACTAGATATCAATAAAAATCACTGAACTTTTCACATTTTCAAGTGAATTTATATATTTCTCCTCTGTGCCACTAGATGGCAGCAGAGAGAACATAGTCCTTATCCAAAAGTGATGCTTAACCTAAATAGAGTTTATTTGTTCTGTCAAATGTGGACTCTCTGAACTACAGCTCTGGAAAAGCAACAGAATTAAGACATTAGATCAAAAGGAATAAAATATGTCCCTCATGACTCCGAGTACAACATGCAGGGGTCCAATTAGCCAAACAAATAATTGAACAGAAATAAATGAAACTTTCAAACATCCAGGATGTCCACAGAGGCACGAGCAACATAATTAGGAATGAAGATCAGTTGCTCTTTGAACACGTAGCTTTTCTGCACAACATAATAATGATATTTGTGTTTGTTGTATTTGCTGACTTGTACGGTTTCCAGCTGCTGAGGCTGAATAAAGCCAGCGTGTTCCAGTTCAACACTGATTACATGTTCTTCTGATGCACGGAGATGCAACTGAGAGCACCGATGGTGCATTTTATTAATAATATACAACTTATATAAATCTTTATTAAATATTCTGTTTTGTGTGGTTCATTACTAAGCAGTTGGTGATTCAGCGAAGATACGGAGGACATCTACTGTACAGGGACACATAAGGAACTCTTCTATATAAATTTCTTACAGCATCCTTTATGTCGCCCTCCTTCGGTGACAGGGTGACCGTCAGCTCCAGGCTGCCCAGGTTCTGTTCAGGGTACTGAGGGTCCTTCAGGTCCAGGGTCACTTCAACGGTCCTACGAGACACACAGTCAGTTGTTTTGGCTTAAATTAAACCTGCACTAAATAAAATACTGAACATTCAGATGCACCGACAACATGATTACTGTTTATATTGGATACATATGTAAAAGATATTTATATTTGGCAGAAATATTAATCATTGTTGCTGCAATAAAAAAAATTAAATTACAGGATAATTTTCTACATCTTCACCAAACTGAATGTATTCACCTCCAAGACAAAATTACTTCTCTCTTATGATAATGTTTCAAACTGTAGAAGGTGTTTCGCCAGACAGATATTGGAACATATTGTGCAAAATTCATTAACCATGCCTGGCCTCTGTAAAAAAAAAAAAAAGTCATTTATGAGTCATTAGATCTTTTACAATTTTTAAATTTTTCTTTGAACTTTGACATATTTTTAAATAATTTTCCCCTCAGTTCCAACACCCGATCATAACATCTGACAGTACAATGTTTAACAAACAGGAGAGTGGATACATGATGGACAAAAGCAGAATGTCAGGCCTATAATTAATTTGTGTGACAAACGTGATCTTTAGCATGTTTTCTAATGTCAAAAAAAGAGAGAACAAGTTGTGTCTTTGTGACATTTTTCTGGTAATAAAGAGCCTAAAGATCCAATTTCTGGTTCAACTGGTTCTTTATTCATCTGTCTGTTATACATGCTGACACAACACTGGTTTATCTTTGAGTTTAGGAGTATCTGAAGTCTGAATGATTCACAGGTCAGATTTAAGGGGCTGGTGCTGCACTGGACTGAAGATAATCTAACAAAATCTGTATAAAATAATGAAAGACTCAGAAATGTGGAGGACATATTGTTCAAGAAGACTTTAAAATACCAGTATTTGAAAAACAATTCTTAAAAGCAAAAAAAAAAACAACTTTTTTTGCACAGTACTGTAAATAGTAGTGCTGCACAGTATCAGGAAAACATGCAGTTGTGACAACAACTGATACAATTGATGACTCTGACATCCCTGAATGTCCACAATAAATAAAGATTTTGTATCGTTTAAGTTTTGTTGAAATTCTGACATTAAGGGGAGAGTGACCATACTCTACCACTAGAGGGAGTCCACAGACTATTTATAATCAAGATGACTGCCTCATTGTTGCATTTTCTAACAGAACTTTGTACTTTAAGGCAAATTAGTCTGAATGAGCACATCATCATTGGCAGAATGTTACAATAAATACATTATTTAAAATTAGCATAAACAGAGAGACAGCTAGGAAGCAAGAGCCTCTGAATGTTTTACTGGAAAAAAGAGAATAAAGAAAAAGACCTTTGATGTTCCAGAGACTCCAGATGGAGATACGCCGAGCCCATAAAATCATCCTGCAGTCCAAAGTCATAGTCAAACACCTGCAGAGACACAGTAAACAGCGACTGTTCAGGAAAAGCCATCATAAACATACTGTATATCTGATGTCGTCATGACAATATGTTTACAGTTTTCTAAAGAAACTGTATCATATTTCACTAAGTTCATTATGTCTTTTGTTTAATAGGTTCTTTTTTCCGACACATGTGGTCAATAAGTAAATGTTTGTTTATCTTGACATTACCTTGATGATAACATATATTTGGCAATGCCTTCAGCAACGCCAAATGTATGTTCATGGTATGGACACAATATGTAGTAATAAGATGAGAAGATTGATTACTCAGATAGTTTTGGACATTCTAATAGTGATTACATGATATTAAATGCTTTATTAAGAGTTCATAAGATGACCATTCTAATACTGATGTTCTCAAATATGGAAAAGGCTACAAGAAGAAGAAATTTCTAGGTATCATTTCAGTTTGTAACATACATTTAAAAGAAAATGCAGGAAAGAGAGTGGAGCTGATTCTGCTGCTTGATAACTGATTCAATTATAATTTGCATGTCAGAAACCTTTGACCTTTGGCAGACATTAGAAAGATGATTTTACTACACAGTGACACCCACACAGCCACACAGTCTCTTTTCTGGAACAATACAACATTTTTGATAAATTCCAATCTGGTTTCCGTAAAAAACATTCAACAGAAACAGCTTTACTCAAAGTATCCAGTGACATCATGATGGCAGCAGACTCCGGGGAGTTTACAGTCTTAGTTTTGTTGGACCTTTCTGCAGCTTTTGACACTGTTGATCACAGCACCTTAGTGAACAGACTCCGTGACCTGGTGGGGATCTCTGGAACAGTTTTAGACTGGTTCAGATCGTACCTCTCAAACAGAAGTTTCAGTGTCCATATAAACAACATCATGTCAGATACTACAGATCTGTTCTGTGGGGTACCCCAAGGCTCTGTTCTGGGTCCACTCCTGTTTTTACTATATCTCCATCCTCTTGGACAGATCATTAATAGATGTCACAATGTCTCCTACCACCTTTATGCAGATGACATTCAGCTGTACTGCTCCTTCAAGGACTCAGAGTTCTACAAACTGTCTGAACTACTGGAGTGTCTGTCAGCCATTACTAACTGGTTAGAAAATAACTTCCTTCAGTTAAACCCTGAAAAGACTGAATGTCTGATTGTTGCCCCTGATAGGATGGTCCCTCTGATCAGTCAACATATTGGACATTTAAGTTCTGCTGTAAAGTCAAACCTGAGGAATCTGGGTGTTATTTTCGACCAATCAATGTCTCTTGAAGGTCACTCAAAACAGCTGGTCAGAAACTGTTTTTATCATCTGAGAAATATTTCCAAACTGAGAAAGTTGGTGTCAAAACCTGAACTGGAAATGGTTCTTCATGCTTTTATCTCCTCCCGTCTAGATTACTGTAACACACTTTTCACATGTTTGAATCAAAAAGCCCTTGACCGCCTTCAGCTGGTCCAGAACTCTGCAGCGAGGCTCCTCACTGGAGCAAACAGAAAAGATCACATCACTCCTATTCTGAAGTCTCTGCACTGGTTACCTGTTAAATGTAGAGTTCATTTTAAAATCCTGACTCTAACTTTCAGGGCCCTACATGGTCCAGCTCCTCTTTATGTTACTGAACTGATAAAGCCGTACGCTCCAACCCGAGCTCTCAGGTCCACAGACCAGAATCTCCTAACAGTTCCAAGGACCAGATTTAAAAGTCGAGGTGATCGCTCCTTCCAGTCTGTTGCACCGCGACTTTGGAATGACCTTCCTTTAGTTTTACGCTGTATAGACAGTCTGGACTCCTTTAAAAAGCAGTTGAAGACCCAATTATTCAAAACTGCTTTTAAATAACTCTTTTGTGTTCTCTTGTTGTTGTTTAATGATTTTGATTTGTAATGATATTTTGTTTGTTTTATTAATTTTATTTGTTTTATCATGTTTGATTCTGTTTTATGTGAAGCACTTTGTGATTTTTTCTGTGAAAGGTGCTATATAAATAAACTTTACTTACTTACTTACACAAATATGATCCAAACAGTAATCAGAAGAAAACATTCAGACCACAAAATGAAATAACTGAAGTTTAAAAAACAGACATTTTCAAGAGCCTGATGTGTTTGAAAAAGCTGTGAGAGTTGCTAAAGAAGATTTTTTTCAAAAAACTGATCATCCAGGGTGCCAGGCCTGTGGGGTTTTTTTTCCATCTTTGGTTATTTTATGAAACAGTTAATCATCAATCAAATTAAACAAGCAATCCAAACAAAATATCAATTCGTTTTTGTTTGAAGCCATGAACATGCATATAAAACTAAAAGCTTTTGAAAATAAACTTTAAAAAGCACAAAAAAGTAAGAACATATTGAAATCTGTCACCTTGACATAAAGAGGGTCCCTCAGGGTTTCCACCAGGAGGATTACTCTCTCATCCCAAACCGGGTTCAGGTTTTTATGGATGGTCTTGCTTCTGAACACCTCCTTCCCAGCTATTTTAAACTTCACATATGGATCACTGGTCCCTGAGGATAGAGGGTGCAAACAACACATTGCTGTTAGATAACTACAAGTACCAGCATAACCATGTTACATGCTCTTTATCTAAGTATAAATAGGCAAAACACATTTGTGCAAAACAAAAATCTGCAATGGACAAATTAACTGTTTCTGTTGACTTTGTCACACATATTTAAAAAACAATGTGTTTGTTTTTGCGAGAAAATCTGAACATTCAGATGTCTTTTTCTCATACTATAAAATGATGGTATGCATTTAAATTTGACCACTAGAGGGAGCGATTGGTTTAAAGTTTATGACCAGCAATAAGTTCAGAGTTTATGTAAACACATAAATATTGTATTGGGTCTGTTATTCTACAGTATGCATGAAAACAGCCAACTGAATTTACAGACAAACATTCAGATAATCTGAAATTATGTCTGAGAGCTCAGATGATTACAGAATCTAAATGAAAGGGCTACGATCGAAAACCAGCGAGCATTCATGACAGACTGTCTGCATGCAGAGCTGTTTGTGCAGAAGATTCCATTTATAATGAATAATAATAATAATGCATCAGTTTTATATAGCACTTTTCTAGGTCACTCAAAGACGCTTTTACAGAGTTGCATTATTCATTCACACAGTCATTCTCACCGGTGGTGGTAAACTACGACAGATGTCTTACTATTTACTGCAACTCAGATTAAATTAGGAGAAAAAAACAGCCCTGAAACAAACATTTTTACATGTTTTTTCTCTGTTCTGCACACACAGCCATTGCAACTTCACTCACTCGCTCACTCTTTATTTCCTTATGAAGCTGTAACTTTTCTACATATGCTGTAAATTTGTCAATTTAAACCCACTCAGGACACACTAATACTCTTTGAGATTTTACTTTATTAAATACAGTCTAACAAAGTTGTAGAAATGATAGCATATTCCTGCAGCGAAACATAGCTTTCTTTGAATCATTTTACTGCACTGAATCCTCCACTGTTACCAGAGTGAGTGGCAAACAAACTTTAGGTGATGAAACGAAATCTATTTATTAAAAAAAATCTGATTCCTTTACTCTGAGTGCATGCAGGCTCCTGTGATTGATTCTTTTTACTACTAAAGTGTCTAAAACATCAAATTTATCACCCGTATCTCCTTTGTTTTCTGTTTGGCAACAAAGATGAAGAAAGGTTTTAGGTTGATAAAAGTCTGCACACTTTTCATGAGTTTATAACAGGGTCTCATTAGACATAAAACCACAGAGAATGTCTGACTCCCACATAATGACTTGGTTCTCATTAAAGGCAGTAAAACAACAGGAAAGCCACGAAAAACATGTCAATATTGTCAAATAACTTTTGGCATTATTATGTTGCCTTTGAGTCAAAACACAGTAGATTTTCATGCAGGATAGAAATGCATAAAATACTCAATGATGATTTATTTGCTATCAACCACATTGGAAAACAAATGCATGAAATCAGCACTTTTGCTAGTCCTACATCTAAAACTCCTCACACTCCTGCAGAACTGCCAATGTTACACATTCACACACTCAGACACATTTTTTTTACTCTTTAATAGGAAGCTTGACACATCACTGCAAGGCGGCTACAGCTGACAAGATACAAGTGCAAAATCCGATCCTTTAGTGATTAAACAAAAGATCAGATACAATCATTAAAGTAGGAGTATAAAGTACAAATTAACATTTAGATTAGATTGGATAATTAAACACAGATATCAAACTGAATTTTCAACAGAATCAGATATCCTTCAAAAGAACAGGAAGTCTCTTCTAGAACTCACTGTCTTTTCGAGCCTCAGCGGGTCAATATTCCCCAGACACACATCACTGACTCAGAGTCTCTGCATCCCACAGAGCCGCAGCTTTACGAGGCCATAACACAGACAGGCTGAGAAGTATAAAGTGAAAAAGGCTGATGGTGTAGGAGGGTGATGGCTGAAAATGAGCAAGTGTGGATTACAGTAGCGAGAAGGGATGGAGGAAGTGCCTTCTAGGAAATCAACCACCTCTGTGTATGACATGTTGGATATTTTTTAAAAGACTTCACACGTTCAGACAAGTGATGTACAGTTTCTATCAAATGAAGGCAGCTGGGTGGATGGGTCAATAAGACACAGACTGTAAAATCAATACACGAAGGAATAAATAATCACTGACGTAAATCCCTAAAACCAGAAGCAATTCAACGCTGTGGGTTTTAATGGATTGGTGCACCCTGGGCATGAAGGCACAGGACCATGAAATGGAGGTTCTGGATGTAAAGAGAACATGTGTCTCGTGCTGATACACCTGCAGGGGAAAGGGGAGGATGTAGGTACTGATGTGCAGCGGTGGGAAATTATTTTATGGCGTTTTATTGAGTGGCATTCAGGTCAAACCTTCTAGTACTTAGTACTAGAAAGTAAAATAAATAGGATTAGAATAGAAAAAGGTGGTTTAAGAGGATTTAATATGACAGATTTCCGGAGATTTAAACTCTGACCGAATCAACCCACCAATGCTCAAGAGCTCAGTTAGCTAAATCTGATTTTGAGAAAACTCTCTCATTGGCTTTTCTTTCTAGGAGGCTCCAGAAACAACCTATCAACAAAGCTCATTTTGACTACTTGCATCATTTGCCCACTCTGCTCATCTCTCAGTTGAGAAACTGAACCCAACATACTTCAGGAAACAAATTTCTACAGAGGGTAGCAAATTCCTCTTTTCTAGCACTGCCTGAAACCAAAACCCCCTCTTTGAGGACACCTCCAATTGTTTAAGCTTTCAACAGTCAGACAAGACAGAAAAAAGCTTCAGTCTAGGTGTCAAATACAGGTTCATTTCAGGTTGTGGTCACCCAGACACAGACTAAACTGTATCTGTTACAAAATCCATTCAGTGAGCTGATCTGTCAAAAAACTATTTCACTGAGATGTGAGAAAAAAACCTGTGAGACGAAGTGAGATAAACCTGTTTAAATCAAGGTGCTGATCTATTAATTTCATATGCACATCAGTGTGAGAGTAGCCTAGAACAAAAATTAATCTATTTATGAGCGCACACAGCGGCGTGCACAGCAGGTAACTTTGCAATGGGTGTGGTACAAACACACATCTAAAAGCCCACAGCGCACTTCCTTTTTTTTTTTTTTGAGTGTCTCTCTGTCTTCCTGACAGCAGCTGAGAACAAAGTCAACCACACATTCATCTCCTCTGAACACGTAATGGACAAAGACCATAAAAACTACTCTCCGTGTCGATTTGCCAGAAATCTTATAGCTGGCACTCCAGACACCTGAGCGTTCAGTGATCAAGCACTTAAAAGCACAAGTTGTGATCCAACTGGTAAAGAAAATGCACTTAATAAGCCTGTCTGACCACGGAGAAGTTATTTAACACTGAGAATACCAACTTTATTACAAACAAATTAAACTGTGATGGGATAAGAAGCTCAAACTTCCAAGTATAACTCCAAAAAATGACAAATTTTACAAGATACTGTTAAAAGCATAGTTCAAATCTTCTGTTGTGGTTTCTGTAGAAAGACCATGAAGGATTCTTGTCATACATGAAAGCTTTTTGAACTCCCTCAGTTTGTAGAAATAAAGATTAGTTCTGACCAGACATGAGCTAACAGCTAGTTACAGCAGAACCACTAACCACTAAAACTACTGAGCTCCTAAGGCAGAGGTCACCACCTCCAGTCCTCCAGTCCATCCAGTGGACACAGCATTTCTGCTGTGTCCACTGACAGGCAGTTCTTCTTCAGTGCTTTGTTTTAGGAAAAAGCACTGGTTGGATGACTGTTGGGGCAGGAATGACATCGGCTGCAGTCTCAGCACTCACCACTCCATTGTCACTTCCTCAAAAGGAGCTAAAACCTCAGCTGCCTGCTCCATAGCTGTCCACCAGTTGACTGTCAGTGTAGGGTTATGATCAGCTGAGGGGTCAACATGTACACTGTGCTGTTCCACCTAACTTGAACATCTTGGCACATTTTCACATAAGCCTAAATGTTTTTGAGGTTTGCGTTGAGCTGGGGTTGTATCCCATAGCATCTGTGATGCTGTGCTAAAGGAGCCTCTTATGCACAACCTACTATAGTAAGTGCAATGCAGCTAAGGTTCAGAACCCTATTTCCGTAATGGCTTACTTCATATTTCTTGCATTATCAGATGACATAGACAGACAGTTTATTTCCCAGCTTGCTTGTTTTTCATGCTCTGCAGTACGAGATCCACAACATCGCTGAGCACGTTTTTACTTAAGTGACGAATCTATCCAGTGTGCTGTGATGCTGAGCAGAGCCATCGGAGAAACACTCCAAATAGTTGTAGTAAAGGTAATACTTGGTCACATCTGATAGCAATCCATGCAGGAAATAGCTAACTTTTTATACAGCTCAGGTAGCGCTGTGCACTCTTCTTCTTTACATCTCAGGCAATGGAACAACTTATGTATGTGCAGTTATTTTCTATCACACTCTTTCACATATTTATTATGTCTGTCTGACTCTCTGTGTGTACGCTGAGGTTTACCACAAGAAACAAAAGGGTAGCTTCCTTGAACCTTTAGGTTGGGGAACAGGTCCTGACTGTTAATAGCACTTATGCATCAAATAGCAGCACAGATTACCCAACAGTCCTGGGGCTGAGAGACTTAGAGATGGATCGACCAATCTCTGAGGCAGGAGATGCTGAGGTAGTCAAACATCTACAGCAGAACTCCAGGGGTTGATGAGATTTATCCTGGGTATCTCAAGACTGTGGATGTTGCAGCAGGACTGTCTTAGTTGACATCTTTAAGGGCAGTGCCTGTGGAGTGACAGACCAGGGTGGTGGTCCTCATTTTTAAGAAAGGGGACCAGAAAATGTGTTCAATATAGAGAAATCATAGTCCTATAGAAAAGTCTACTCCAAGATATTAGAGAGGAGGGTCCAGTCGATGGTTGAAATAGCACATCTATGCATGTTTGTATAAACTTTGAATTTGTCTCACCTGTACATCTGTAACGTGAGGATCTCTAACACTCACTCAAAGAACGTGTCACAATCTTTTGTTGTTGTTGTAAGTTTGGAAACATCTCTTTTCTCCTATTCTATCTATGATCACTATCTTCTCTGCATTTTCCAGATTTAAACAACAATCTTCCTTCCAAATCCAAACTTTTCCTCCATTCCCTTTTTTTTTACTTCCCTCCAGCTCTCTTATTTGAAAGACTTTAGCTCTCAACACACAAACCACAAATTGATTTCATGCTGCAGGTATTTAGAGAAAATGATGATCTTAACAACATCCAATGGTTCATTCATTCTTCAAAGCGTACATCTTTTCTTCCCTCTGTAGTAAAAATATGATTTGCAACATCAGTGTGACAAAAATGATAAAGCGTCTAACGTTATCTGGACTCAGAATGTAATCTGGGAGTTTGTCCTCTTTTCAGAAAGCTATGCTTTTGTTCAAAGAATGAAAATTCAGGATAGTGGCAAATGATAAAGGGAAATTTTCTGTCACACAAAAGGATATTTTAGGCCAGTGGCCACTGAAGAATATGAACTTTTAATTTATCTGTTTAACAAGTTTAGATCAGTTAAGAAACTGCAAGCATTTATAGCAGGTTTCTTAATTGCAGAAAATAACAATAATGAACTTTACAGTAAACACACTAGCTTGATGCATTAATAAAATATTTTCTGCTTCTCTTTTTTTGGACCAAACAGCAATATTCTTTGGTAGATTACATCATTTAGGACTTCTTCTCAAACATTATTAATTTTAAAAAAATGCTGGAGTTTTAAAGAGGAACTGTTTGCAGGACTTGAGAATATTACAACTGCAAGTCCAATTAGGAGTAAGAAGATGTCAAAGTTATCTTTTATATCAGTGGACTAAATCATTACAGGAGTAAGATGAAACTTCATCAAGGTTAAGGCTTTCATTTAAACGCCTGTGCTGCACAGGGAGAAACCAAATATTCAAGTCAGTGCACATAAAGCTATTAAACACTGCAGATAAATCCCCCAGAGCAATGATTAAAGAGGAATCTGTTCCAACAGATACTGGAAAATAAATGTGTAAAGAGAGATTGCACAATAGAGCTACCCAGAGATGTGTGAACAACTGTTTTGTAAAATTCTAAAGAATCTTCCCTTTGATTCAACTTGTCAGGATTACAGACAGTGTTCCAGATGGCCAAAAAGCTGCACCAACTTCTCAAAAAACAAGGTTGGAAATTATATTTGAGTTATTCATTTTTGTCCTTTGATAAAACAAACTGGTGCTGTATTTTATAAGGTTGGAAAGTCTGATTAGTCACCTTTACACTGAGATATAACTTGTAAGAATCGTGCATTTGTGAAATGAGCAACAAAGCTAAGTTACTTGAAGGTAAAACCCCTCTAAGGCTGTCCAAGTTGGCCAAGAGCAGCCAATCAGGTGCCAGTCACACCCACAGCACAAAACCTGAGTGGATGCCAGGAGGAGGATACTGCTGAGGATTCTGGGACATTCTTCTTCAAAAAAAGGCCATAAGAATTATTACTAGATCATCTTACATAGAACCAACAAATGCTCTATTCATTAAATTAAACATATTGAAATTTGAAGATCTAGTTGACTTCAAAATACTTCAGTTTATGTTCAAAATAAAAAATCAACAATTACCGGGCAGTATCCAAAAGCTTTTCCAAATCAGGGAGAGTACTTTTGTTTTGAGAGGAACAAACATGTTTATGAAGCCAGCCGTACGAACTAATGCTAAGTTACATTGTGTTTCATCAAGAGGAGTCCAGTTATGGAACAATATTAGTGATGACATGAAAAAATGTCAAAACATTAAAAAGTTTAAAAAGAAGACAAAAGACTTTATATTTAAAGTTTATAAAGAAATGATTTAGACCTTTAATGGGCTATTTTTGATTTATGTATGTGTGATGTACGGGTATGTATATGCATATATATGAGTATGTATAAATGATAATTTTTGAGTTCTGGGTAAACCGCGGTAAACATTCAGCTTTTGTTTTTTACACATTAATTGCCGAAAGGGCTTGGACAGTAAACAAACTAATTTTCATTTAAAGCATTTCTTTTTAATTCTATTTTGTTTTTATTTTTTTAATATTACTGTTTTCTTTTTAAAGGGGCAGATATTAATAAGAGTTTTCCTCTTCTTTCTGTTCCTTTTCATTCTTTATGCTTATTAGCAGTTTTGTGTATTTTAGTTTTTGTTTTGTTTTTTTACTGAATGAAATAAAAAAAAATTTTTTTTTTTTTTTTTGAATTTTTTGGAGGTGCTGCCCACATGTTTAACTGTGTTGCTCATATCATGGATGCATGATCTTTACAAGCCATATCTCATTGTACAGGTGTCTAAATAAGCTTTCCAACAATATACAACACCAACTGTTATTATTAAAAGGATAAAAATCATTGACTGAAATATTTATACATATATTTTTAAAGAGTACAGTGTAATATTTTAGACAAGGGTTGTTACAGTAAATAGCTGAAGTACTAAAATTGTTGTGGTAAAAAGAAGCAACAAAATGACCTAATTGTTTATAGTGAGTAGAGTTGACATATTAATTGTGAATTTATTTACTGTTGTTAATAATATGTGATACACGGTTAATAATTTTGATTACCACCTGATGCCAAAACACCATTAGACACACCATTTTAGGCAGAATTTAATCACCTTTACTTTAAAAAGTTTTGATGACCTTCTCTCAGCCACAGTCTAAAAAATATTTAAGATATTCTAATTTGAAAGGATTTGACTGCTAATATGGGCCTGGTAATAAAATGTGTTTCCCCATAATTTGTGAAATACTGGCTAAAATACCAGTAATGCTAATTTTAGTTCTCTATCTGTGACAGCAGGATGGATGGGACGTGACTGCTGAGTAAAACACAACAACGAGATAAATAATATAATCAATTATAGTACTTTTGTGTTAACATTCTAAATGTGACGTTTTATCATAGAGTAGCGTCATTTTCCTTTTTCACATCAGTGTGTAAAACAATTAACTTTGCTGCTTCCTCATTTTCATCATTAGTGTGCGGTACTCATTTCACATTCATAATCAATAACCCTCTGTGTCAGTGCAGGTCAAAAAATGAGTTTGAATTATTTATTGATAAGATATGAGCAGGTAATTACATTTCAACAGATGACAATGTCATGAAATCCTCAGAAAATTACTTCAGACTTTAGGGGGTAAAATCTGCCCACTTGTATTAAAGAAAGAAAGTTAAAAATGCTGTTTTCTGATTTCCATGGATGAAAAACTAAAACAAACAAACAAAATCAAAGAACTACTAGAAGCTCATCAATTTTTTTTTCACAAATTAAATCTCAGAGGTATGAAAATAAACAGAGTGACAGAGAAATGTCACAACTTATAAATCATAATATAACTGAAGACAGGTGGAATAATTAATTCTTATAAAGTTGGTACCAAATCTCTATCAAATCATCTGTTAACCTTTAAACAAAATCAAGTCAAATAAATATTATTCTGTATGTAAAGTCTTAAAATGCTCCCTTATACCTACAGTATTTATTTTCTTTGGCATATATTTGGGTTAAACTTGACACCTTATGTCATAGACTGATTCATTTCTCCAGGTACGTCACTTTAGTCCACGCCCACTTCCCCTCATGTGGATCTGATCTCACTGATTATGATTATAAGCCTTGTGCCTTCAAGTTCAGTTCAATGTTCTCCATTGCCCCATGTCAGCTTTCAAGCCTCCCTCCAACTTCATGACCTGATTCATCAACCCAGCCTTTCCTTTGACCATTGCTTCCTGGTACTGTGAGTAATTGTTTGTTTTTCTCCTTTTTATGGATATTGCATGTGCTTGACCCTAGACTGTTTTCTGACTAACCAGCCTCGGATTGTGGATTTTCCTAAGACCTCCTTCCACTTAAAAGGACAGACGCGTTCTACTCCTCCAGAGAGGTCCAGGACTTGAGAGACCAGCGTGGCTGACCACTTTTTAAAGTTTCTTAGGTTGGTTGAGTTTTGGGTTCCGATCATCAGAAGCCTAGATAGATAGCTCTAACTTGTATTATTTAATAATGCAACAATTATTGATTTTTATATGTAGCAGATTGATTCCACCTGCTGCCGGGCGGCTCCTTTAAAAGAGAGGGATTCTGGCCACTCAGTAACAAGAACTCAGCTGGGGTGTCGCGTCTTCCGCCTGAGCGTTGTTCGGCTCCGGAACGGGTGCCGGGCGTGTAATTGCGTGCAGTAAGTATGTAGTTTCCTGGTGTAGTGGCAGTGGGGGTTTTGTTTTAACATACCGGCAGTTCTGCAGGGATCTGGTCCTGCCTGGGGGAACACGGGTCGCTTGCTCGTCTCAGGTGGTGGTACAGGGAGACGCAGGTATGTGTGTGCTTGTGGGTGTGTCTGTGTGTGCGTGTATGTGCGTGCGGTGCAGCCTGTGCTGAGTTGTGCTTTTCGCAGAGCGGACTGATTGGCTGATCATCGGAGCCTGCTGTTCTGTCTCCGTCGGTTCCTCCTGCTGCGTTGGGGGGCTGACGTGTGGCGTAGCCAGGGACGCTGGCATAGAGGATTGGAGCGCAGGAGCTGCAGCAGCGGCTGGCATTGGCGCCGTGGGAGGTACCCGCTGCCCGGCTGGCGGTGAGTGTTGGCACCCTCAGACGGACCGGAGAGCAGGAGCTCGCTGCTCCGGAAAAAGAACGTGCTGCGGGGCCGACCCTGAGATCAACGGCTGATTGGATCAAAATCCTCAGCAGTGCTGGACATTGGGGACTGACGGTTTGTCAATGCGGGCTGGGGGGGTATTTTAATGAAATGGTATTTTAATGGACAGTTCTTTTTGGGGGTTAATTAATAAAGTTGATTGTTATTTTGGCAACAAGTCTCCACCTGGTTTTGTTTGCCTGAGCCCTCGGGTCACATTTGGCGTTGTTGGCAAACGTGAATGAGGTGGGGACTGTTGTCTATGGTATTTTTGTTTTGTTTTTTTTGTTTTTTTGATGTTTGTGGGGTTTTATTGTTTTTATTCAGCAGGTCGGTGGAGACGGAACAGCAGTGTGTCTGGTGAATGTGCCTGAGGTTGTCATTACACGGTTAAATCATGGACCAGGAGCTACAGCAATTGAGGGACCAGGTCAAGAGTTTGGAGGCTGCTAATGTTAGCTTACGTAAAGAGAGGGACTCAGCCACCCCTGGGCCGAGTGCAGCCTCTTCTTCATCCCCGCAACTTGCATCCCTTCCCACCTCCTCCGTGGGCGGGGCCTCGTTGGGGGAGAGGTTGGTTTTTGTCCCTCGGGAACGTAAGTGTCCTGTGTTTACTGGAGCAGGGGGTGTGGGGCTGGCTGAGTGGCTCGAGGAGGTACAAGCATGTATGAGAGTGCGTCATGTGTCTGATTCAGAGCGTGCCTTCTTCCTGTATGACCATCTGGGCGGGGAAGCGCGGAATGAGATTAAGTTCCGGTCCCGGGCTGATAGGGAGGACGCGGATAAGGTGGTTGCAGCCCTGCGGGAGCTGTACGGGTGTTCGGACTCCTACGTGGCCCTACAGGAAGCTTTCTTCTCACGGCGTCAACAGGAGGGGGAGACTCTTCAGGAGTTCTCTCTCGCCCTGATGAGCCTCATGGCTGCTGTGGAGCAGCAGGCGCCCAGCGGAGCTCTCAATACTGAGGTGCTGCTGCGGGACCAGTTTGTGGAGCATGTGGTGGAGGGGGCGTTGCGCCGTGAGTTGAAGCGATTTGTGCGTGAGACGCCCGGTGCCACGTTATTGGAGGTGAGAGCGGAGGCGATCAGGTGGGAGCGTGAGGGTTTGCCAGGGGGCCTTGTGGGCCGGAGTGGGTTGAGTCCTAATCTTGTGGGTCTTCAGTATGGAGTGCATTGTCCCCCGGTGGCGAGTGGGTTGCCCCAAGCTGCCGAGTTGGGCGAGCTGAGGGAAATGTTGAGGTGCCAGCAGGACCAGTTAACCCGTTTGGAGCAGAGCCTTGCTGCCCTGCGGCCCCCCCAGCAGGGGCGGCGGGCCCCCCAGGATGGGCAGCAGGCCCCCCAGCAGGGGCGGCAGCCCCCCGGTCGTGGCACGGTGGTTTGTTGGCGGTGTCAACAGGTGGGGCATTTTGCCCGGGAGTGTAGCGGGGTTCGGGTGTCTGGGCCCCAGTCCACTTGGGTTGGGGGGAGATATGATGGACGTCCTGGTGCCCCGCCGGCGGGAAACTGAGGGCCGCCGAACTGCTGAGCCACAGTTCGGGGGGTCTGGTTGCGGGCTCAGGGTTGGTTGCAGTGGAGCTGGAACAGGCTTCGAGGTTGGTGTCGCGTTGCCCCCAAGTGGAGATGAAGCTGGGGGGTGTGCTGGTCCCATGCCTGTTGGATACGGGGTCAATGGTTACTACCATTACGGAGGGTTTTTTTCGGCGACATTTTGTGCCGTTGGGGGAGGAGCAGTTGCGGACCTGTCATTGGCTGCAGCTGCGGGCTGCTAACGGACTGGCCATTCCTTATATTGGCTATTTGGAGCTTGATGTGGAGCTTTGTGGCCGGCTGTTGCCCCGGTGTGGGGTATTGGTGGTGGAGGACCCCCCAGATGGTGTACCTGGATTGCCGGGTGTTCTGGGGATGAATGTGATCCGCAGGTGCTATCAAGATTGTTTTTGTCAGCATGGGGTGGCCTTGTTTGACCTGCCCCGGGTGGCTGGGGCACCGGAGCCTGTTATGCAGGCGCTGCAGCTCTGTCACATGGATAGCCAGGAGCCCCCTCGACGAGGGACGGGGGTGGTTAGAGTGGTGGGGAAAGGGATTCACCGTGTACCAGGGGGCGCGATGAAGATGGTTGCTGCTTCTTGTTCTGAGCAGTATTCTGGGGCCACCGTGTTGTTNTCTGTTGGATGAGGTCCCCGTCCGGCAGCGTTACCGGCGCATTCCCCCATCGGATTATGAGGTGGTTAAAGAGCATATTGACCAACTGCTGGAAACCCAGGTCATTAGGGAGAGTAGCAGTCCTTATGCTTCTCCCATTGTACTGGTTCGGAAGAAGGATGGGGGTCTCCGGTTGTGTGTTGATTACAGACAATTGAACAGCAAGACCCGTAAGGATGCTTTTCCCTTACCGCGCATTGAGGAATCCCTCGATGCTTTATCGGGGGCTCGGTGGTTTTCCACTTTGGATTTGGCGAGTGGTTACAATCAGGTCCCCGTTGCTGAGGGGGACCGGCCCAAGACGGCATTTTGTACGCCGTTTGGGCTATTTGAGTGGAATCGCATGCCTTTTGGTCTCTGCAACGCTCCTAGCACATTTCAGCGGCTGATGCAGAGGATCTTCGGGGATCAGCAGTGTCAGTCGTTACTTCTCTACCTGGATGACATTGTGGTGTTCTCCTCGACGGTGGAACAACACCTTGCCAGGTTGGAGGTGGTGTTGAGGCGGTTGCAGAGGGAGGGGCTTAAGGTCAAGCTGGCAAAATGTGCCTTTTTCCAGCCGGAGGTACACTACCTGGGGCATGTGATTTCCGATAAGGGAGTGGCTACCGACCCCCGTAAGGTGGAGGTAGTAGCGAACTGGCAGACCCCTTCCACGGTAGCAGAGTTGCGATCCTTTTTGGGTTTTGCCAGTTACTATCGGCGCTTCGTAGAGGGGTTTGCTAGATTGGCAGCTCCCCTCCATAAGCTTGTGGCGGAGCAGGGAGGTACTGGCTCTGGGCGGAGATCGTGGGAAATTGGCGAGCACTGGACGGAGCAGTGCCAGGGTGCTTTTGAGGCTCTGAAGGGCCGGTTGGTTACTGCGCCGGTGCTGGCGTATGCCGATTTCTCGTGTCCCTTTATTTTGGAGGTGGATGCTAGCTATGGGGGTTTGGGGGCTGTGCTCTCGCAGGAGCAAGGGGGGCAGGTCCGTCCTGTGGCCTATGCCAGTAGGGGGTTGAGGCCCGCGGAGCGTAATATGGCCAATTATAGCTCCATGAAGTTGGAGTTTTTGGCGCTCAAATGGGCCATGGCTGAGAAGTTCAGGGAGTATTTGTTGGGTCAACGGTGTATAGTGTACACTGATAATAACCCGTTGAGCCATTTGGCCACGGCCAAGTTGGGTGCTGTTGAGCAGCGATGGGCTGCTCAGCTGGCCGCTTTTGACTTTGAGGTCAAGTATCGACCAGGGGGGAGTAATAGAAATGCTGATGCATTGTCTCGACAGCACCCCCCTGGTGGTCAGGATTTGGCGGCTATGCTCCCTGGGACTTCTCTGCCAGCCCCCTTGCAGGAGGTATTGCAAGTTGGCCAGTCTGAGGCAGTACAGGCGGTGGTAGTGGCCCTGCCTTGGGATCGGCCCCCTGACCTTTGCACTTCCCAGCGGGATGACCCCGTACTGCAGGAGTTCAGGGTATTTTGGGGGCAGAACCGTCGGCCCACACGAGAGGAGCGTCTGGGGTTGTCCCCTCGTGCCTTGGCTCTGCTTGGGCAGTGGGATCGGTTGGTCGAGAGGGATGGCGTTCTGTATCGTCGGGTGTGGTTCCCTCGGGATGGGGAAGAGACCTGGCAGATTTTGTTGCCAGCCTCCCTTCAGGAGGCAGTTTTGACAGAGGTGCATCAGAAGCACGCTCATCAGGGGGTGGAGAGGACGTTGGCCCTTTTGAGGCGACGGTGTTACTGGCCTCGTATGTCTGCAGATGTGGAGCGTTGGTGCCGTGAGTGTGAGCGGTGCCAGTGGGCGAAGGACACCCAGCCAGGGCCTCAGAGTTTTATGGGACATTTGTTGGCCTCATGTCCCAACGAGATCTTAGCCCTGGATTTTACCGTGTTGGAACAGTCTCGTGAGGGGTTAGAGAGTGTCTTGGTGATCACGGATGTGTTCAGCAAGTATACCCTGGCTGTTCCCACTCGGGACCAGCGGGCGACTACAGTGGCGCAGGTGCTAGTCGTGGAGTGGTTCTCTAAGTTTGGGGTCCCTGGACGGTTGCATTCCGATCAGGGGCGGAACTTTGAGAGCTCCTTGATTCAGCAGCTGTGTGCTCTCTATGGGATCACTAAGTCGCGTACAACCCCCTACCACCCGACAGGCAATGGTCAATGTGAGAGGTTCAACCGGACTCTACACGGGCTGTTGCGCACTCTTCCAGTGTCGCGGAAGCGGGACTGGCCCTCTTGTTTGGCCCAGCTGCTGTTTGCCTATAACAGCACCCCGCATCAGTCCACTGGGGAGTCTCCGTTTTTCCTTATGTTCGGACGGGAACCCCGGCTCCCTGTGGATTTCTTGTTGGGGCGGGTGAAGGACCCGGTGAGTGGCCGGGTTCATGACTGGGTTCAGGAGCATCAGACCAGATTACGGTTGGCATTCGACGGGGCCCGGGAACGCTTGAGGGTTGCAGCGGCACGGCGGAAGGTGCGTTACGACCAGGGTGTTAGGGAGGCCCCACTGGCTGAGGGTCAGCGGGTGCTGTTACGGGAGCATGGCGTGAAGGGTCGCCATAAGATTCATGATCTTTGGGGGGCAGTGGTGTATGTGGTTGTGCGGGCTCCTGAGGGGTCTGGTTCGGTGTACTCTGTTGCCCCAGCTGGGGATATGACTAAGGTGCGGCAGGTGCACCGAGACATGCTGAAGGCGGTAGTTGAGGGTGTGCAGCCTAGGGCGTTGGTGCCTGTTCAGCCACCCTTGGGCCCAGCAGGGCAGGAGGGGGATTGGTCAGATGATGAGTCCCCAGCCAATGACCTGTGTGTGGTTACACCTGGGGCCCGGGGGTTGGTTGAGGCTGCTGTGGTGCCGGACTTGGTTCCGGGGCGGGAGGTTTCAGTGGGGTCTGGCTCTTCAGGCCCGGATGAGGGCTTGGCATCGATTGGGCCAGTAGAGCTGGTGGAGGTGCCCGGTGTTTCCAGGTTGCGTCGAACTTCGAGGTCCACAGCTGGGCAGCACTCCAATGTTCATCATCTCCCTAGGTCCGCAGTGGTTTCCCCGCGTTCTGTGGTGGCCCTGTCGGCCCCGGGGTCCAATGGGGTGTGGGCGGTTTTTAGGCCATGGGTGTAGTCCTGTCGGGAATCGTCGGGGCGCCGATTTACTCTGGGGGGGTGGATTGTAGCAGATTGATTCCACCTGCTGCCGGGCGGCTCCTTTAAAAGAGAGGGATTCTGGCCACTCAGTAACAAGAACTCAGCTGGGGTGTCGCGTCTTCCGCCTGAGCGTTGTTCGGCTCCGGAACGGGTGCCGGGCGTGTAATTGCGTGCAGTAAGTATGTAGTTTCCTGGTGTAGTGGCAGTGGGGGTTTTGTTTTAACATACCGGCAGTTCTGCAGGGATCTGGTCCTGCCTGGGGGAACACGGGTCGCTTGCTCGTCTCAGGTGGTGGTACAGGGAGACGCAGGTATGTGTGTGCTTGTGGGTGTGTCTGTGTGTGCGTG